>JBBHKE010000695.1:49648-69993 GCA_037447655.1 Zygnema cylindricum | reverse complement strand
GAGAGAGAGGGGAGAGGAGAGAGAGATCAAGGGAAAAAGAGGGAGGGGTAGAGGGAGGGAGAGAGAGACGGAGAGAGAAAAAGAGAGAAAGATAGTATTGTTTTAACGCCTTAGTTCTAGGATATGGGAGAGGGTATAAAGGAATTCAAATATTTTAGGACAGTCCTGGTTCACTATGTACCATTAGTTGAGTTACAATGAAGAGTGTAAGTAAACCTGAAAGTGTACAAATGTAAACAAGCGTCACAAGCGTGAATGTGGTCTTCAGAGTGCTATTGGCCAACTACACCGCGCATCGTTATTAGTGTCAAGGTTTAAATAGTGTAGAAGTAAATTTACCATAATTGATGCTAATTAAGAATTTGAAATTTCAATAAAAAAAGGTGAATTCTAATTTCGGCGTTAATGCTAATTTGGAACAGCAAAAATGGAAAATTTTCTGTACGATTATACACATTATTATATGCATCCGTACAAAATATTAGAAATCGTACTCCGTCGTGAAATTTAAATATCCGTACATGTAAGACTAATTTACGTGTCAGACTAATCCCGTTTTTTGAGCACGCTTAAGGCCTGATTTAATTCATTTTTGTAAAATTTTCGCGAAAGGGCCATTTACATGGTCGACACGGCCGATAACCACCTTTTAGATATTATTGTACTGTTATTTACTATTTTGCTGATACCCAATTAGCGGGAAAATTAAAATCATGTATCCCATTTGGGAAGAAAATCAAAATAGAGCCAAATTAGGTTGTTGACATAATAGCGATGGCGTACGAATAACCGTGATAACCATATACTACATATAAAATATATCAGACACATAACACATATACAGAATAACCACCTGGAGATGCAATGAACACACGCCGATTCATCGACGATGGCTCATGTTACACATGGACGGCAGATGGTGTTCGCCGCTATTTTCGGAATTTCCATTTCGCCGGCTAAATATCCACCGTCGGAATTGATACAAGTGGACCCCTTGCAAATTTTACGGAGGCTTCCTGATGATTAAAATGATGATTTTTCCAAAAAGCTAAATTTGTTAGAACATAAGGATTGGAATCTTGCAACAGTTGTTTAGCTAGTTCTAAATGAGTTGCTATAAGGCTATGAAAGGGTCAAAAGCTCAGTTTCAGAAAACAGGTAAGTATAATCAGTTTTCGAGGTGTGACAAGTGTGTATATTGTCATGATCTGGGTTGTGTATAGAAATTGTACCTTGTACAAGAAAGCATGTGAAAGAGGTTCATTTTGATAAGGATGGCAAACGAGAGGATGGATTTTATTGAAAAAAACAACTGGCTAATTTCCACCAAAACCGCCAAAAACGAGAAGGATGTGGTACGTTTTGCCATAATTGATGACCAAGAGTTTTTTCTATCGCGGAAGCAATGCAAGGGGAGAAAGACTACAGCTGAAACATGGATTCCGGTGCATCCGCACACATGTGCTAAAACCGGAATTTGTTCAAAAACATGCAACCGAACCCTCCAAGAGACATATATTTGCTGATGGTCAAAGTGTAGTGTCAAATGTAAAGTGTCAAGTCACTCTAAATTTATACATTGAGGGACAGCCGGTAGCGAGAACCCTTCATGAAGTCTTGTATGTCCGAAATTTTCAGAAAATTTTATTTTCTACGCCAGTTATAGAAAGTAAATAATTTGAGGTCTTGCACAAAAATGGGAAAAAGATAGTCACCAAAGAGGAAAAGGTAGCTGTGGTGGGTAGAAGGGGACAAAATTTTATGTATCTAATGAACCTAGTTAATGAAAAGGATGTTCTCTATTACGGTGTCCTTTCTATTGATAATATTATTGATAATGATATGTGGCATAAAAGGGTACATCATGAAAGTTTGAAAAGAATGGTCGAAAATAACTTGATAGATGGTGTGAAAATTGATGAGAAACAGGTTGATATATGTGATGGTTGTGCCCTTGGGAAGAGTCTTAGATTTCCTTTCCCTCAAATATGAAGTGATAGGGCCAAAAAATTCCTAGATCTAGTCTATTCGGATGTATAAGGACCGCCTAAAATTCTATCTATGTGGAGGGTAAAATAAATGGTAACACTTATTGATGATCATTCCAGGTTCGTAAAGTTCTACTTTACGAAGAAGAAAAAATGAAGTTTTCTCCCACTTCAGACTTACAAAACGTGAGCGAAAAGCTGCATGAAAAACTGATTCTCTCATTTCGGAAGGATAATTGAGGGGAGTATGTTTCGAAGGATTTAACCACTTTCCTCTAAGAAGAAGGTATATCACATAATCTCACGGTTCCATGTTCACCGGAGAAAAATGGAGTGGTAGAAAGGATGAATAGAACCTTCACAAAAAGTGATAGATCTATGTTGGCAAATAAAGGTGTGAATTTGAAATTATGGGCTGAGGCAATGAAGTGTGCTGCATATGTTGAAAAAAGGATAGAAACAAGGTCGTTCATGGGTAAAACATGTATGAGGTGTGGACAAGATTCAAACCCACGTTGGTCATTTTCAGGTTTTTGGGAGCAAAATCTTTACTTTATATAACACACTAAATTGGAAAATGGAGCCAAAAAGGTTGCCCGGACTCTTGTTGGGCTATGATGATGAGTCTACGGGTTATAGAGTCTATATGGCGGATTGGAAAAGAGTTTTGGTAGAGACGAATTTCCAGGTTAAAGATGAAAGTCATTTGGTGGATGTGTTTAGAATGGTTATAATCTAAGAGGAAAGGAAAAAAGGTAGAGTTAAGAAAAGGGGCCAGCTGTTGTGCAAAGGAGATAGAAAGTGCTTCCAGCAGTTGCCAAGGAACCCATGCCATAACCACGGATAGCTCGTGTGAACGAAAATGCTCCAAGCATTCCAGCTTCACAATTTCCGTGGGGAAGATAGCAGAGTTCCACGCTCCGAGGAGAGAGAACTATGCACGCACTTTTTGCTAACTCTGAGACCCACTCACCAATCAAGAAGCCTTTTCTGTCCCGGAGAATGACAATTAGATCTCGGCGACAAATGAAGAGATCAATTCAATTATGGAGGCCCAAATTTAGGAATTGGTCGAGTTGCCCCTGGACACAAAAGCCATTGGAAGTAAGTGGGTGTTCAAGGTAAAACCTGATCCGGATAACTCTATAGAAAGATACAAGACACCGTTAGTGGCTAAGGGTAATAGCCAAAAGGAAGGGATCGACTTTGAGGAGACATTTTCAATAGTGGTTTCGTCTCCACCTGTCCAAGTTTTATTAACTCTAGCTGCTGTAAAATATATGGAATTACATCAAATGGACATCAAAACTGGTTTCTTACACGAGGATTTAGAGGAAGTGATTTATATGACAACCAGAGGGGTATGAACAAAAGGGAAAAGAATATATTGTCTGTAAACTACTAAAATCCTTGTATGGTCTTAAATAAGCACCTAAGTTGTGGAACTTGAAATTATTTGAGTTTTAACTAATCTACGATTCAGCATGATAAGTTCGGATCATTCGGTCTATTTAATGGAGGGGAAAGATGGGATCGTTTATATTGCAGTTAACGTGGATGACTTTGCAAGTTTTATAGATGAAATTAACAAGATTAAAACTGAATTGAATTCTTGATTTGAAATGAAGGATTTAGGGGAGGCTAAATACATTTTAGGTATCCAAGTTGAAAGAGATAGGAAGAACAAGGTCATCTATTTAGCGAAGAAAGAAGCAATCGGAAATATGCTAGATAGATTTGAGATGGGAGATACAAAAGGGAGTGCAACTCCTATGGGGTTTAGACAGAATTTGGATGGAAAGGAAATAGATGGAGGAATACTAGTACAAGACGTGTAATTCCGTGGCCTCCATTCGCACAGAGAATATGCAACTTACTTCTAGCCTCTATGATAAAGTATGCCCCTTTATGTTTGACCAAGAATATGTGCCACCATGGCACGGAAGAATTTTGACAGAACTCACCCCTGTGCGGGCCCAACTCCCTAGAGTCATTTGCAAAAAGAATCGATAAGTTAGAATCGATAAGCTTGCTCCCTTGAGGTGTAAGTTATGGTCGGCCAAAGATGACCTATAAAAACAAAAATACTCTCAAAGACAAGAGACGCCAAAAAACATCTAAGTCCTAAACCCCTACTCATAACCACTTACTATTGTGTACGGAATAGTACAAAATACTATATAGTCCAGAATTTACATCTAATAGTACACCAGCCGCCATACAAATTGTATGACTCTTATACGACACCAATAAGGACTTGGTACCTTCCATATCTGACGCCATGGCTTTCTCTTCCTTCACTAGCGTCCATTGTGTTACTGCCACATATAACTTCGTGTTACTTTTAGCGTAAGCCGCCAAAATAGCCATTCCAGCGTATCCGCTCTCGCCTGAAATCTCAGATGCCAAAGTTATATTGAATGTTGTCCGTTCGATATAATGTTGTTTTGAGCATTCCGTGTACCTGTTAAGGACATCCGTTCCATGTGCACCCGTCTGAATATTTTTGTCAAATGGTTGATGGGCACAAGTAAGTGTTGATCGCTAGATCAAACCCAATGTGCTCATCGGATCTTCTATAGCTACTAGCTAAGGCGGACAACTAAAATCACTGGTGGTGCCTTTGTAATTACAGGAGATGACTAAAATCAGCGGTGGTACCTCTGTAATTAGAGGATCAAATCTTGGCAGATCACTACATTATTGCTACCAACTAAGTCTTTAGCTGCCTTAGCCTGTTTTTCTGATCGCGCAAAGGCAACCATAAATTCTATATGTCTTAACAGACAAGTTCAACCTAGAAATCACATTTCAATACTCCTCTTAATTTCTAGTATTTTTTCCTTTTAGACCACAATTCTCCCTAGAAAATATTAATTTTGGGGATAAAACCGGTTTGGTCATCACGTCAGCTACCATTTCCCCATCTGGTTTGTATTTCAAATTTAAAAGTTTATCTTCAACTTTCTCTCACACAAAACTTAGTCTTATGTCCATATGTTTTGGTTTAAATTTGTGCTTTGGATTTCTTGCAATTGCTATTGTAGTCTGATTATCACAAAAAACTTTTTTGACACCATTTTTCATAAATTCGAGCTCTTCAAGCAAGGATTTAATCCACATCAATTCTTTCACAGTAGGCAAGACGCCATATACCCAGCCTCCATGGTGGACTGAGCGACTACCTTTTGTTGCTTGCTACTCCTACAGTATGTTGTAAACCCGACTTGCAAAACATATCCGGGCCTGCATCGTCTCATTGGCACATCCATATAACAAGCATCACTCCAAGTGGTGATTTTAGTGTTTTCCCCACCCAAATGCAGCCATAAATCCCTTGTTCCTATAAGGTATCTCATGACAGTCTTATCTCATGACTCTCTTGGCAGCCTCCCAATCTTTCTTTCGTAAGATAATTTAGACTCTTAATGAGGACCCCTACAGCTCCAACTATATCAAGCGTGGTACAATTCATGAAGTAAATCAAACTACCTACAATCTCATTGTATGGGATATTCTTCTTCAATTCTCTCTCATCTGCACTCATGTGATCATCATTGACTATTATTTTTCCCTCTAGGCTCCTTTATGCTATTTTTTTCAAATCCATTGGAGTGGAGCAACTATTGGCTTTGTCCATCTGGAATATTTCCAAGATATTTCCTATTGCCTTCTTTTGTGTCAGTTTTATGATTCTCCTTTCCTTGTTCTTTCCATTTAAATTACCAAAATATATCTAGGTTCCCCAACATAATTCATATTTAACCGACCTCTTAAATCCTTTTTCCGTTTGTTAAGTTTCTCTAGTGATTTACTTAAAACCTGCAAATCATCAACATAAATTGCAATAAAAATTATCCCATCCTCTTTCTCAATACATAGATTGAGTGCTCTGAGCTAAATTTGACATACCCAAGATTGGTCAAAATTCGTCGAACTTCTTCTTCCATTACCGTGGCGCCTAAGATTGGTCAAAATTTGTCCAACTTCTTACTCCATTACTCTGGAGCCTGTTTTAGTCGGTGCACAGATTTTATTGACATGTAAACATTACTTTCTTCCCCTTCTTCCACAAATCCCTCTGGCTGTCGCATGAAGATTTCTTCCTCTAGTTCCCTATAGAGGAAGGTTGTTTTGATGTTCATCTGGTGCATCTCTATGTTTTAAGCTGTTGCCAAACTGAGCATGAGCATAATTTTGACTGTGGAAAATATGACTTGGAGTAAAAGTCCTATCGTAGCTAATCTCTTCTTTTTATGTATATCCTTTTGCTACTAACCTTGCCTTATATCTTTATATCGTGTTGTCAGAATTAATTTGAGTTCGAAGACCCACTTACATCCAATCAGATTTCTGTCTGGTGGACAATCCACTAGTTCCCAGGTGTTTTCTTGCATGATTGAGGCCATCTCCTCATTTGCCATGACCAATCTACTGCTCTCCAAACTGTTCACTGCATTGGAGTATGTTTGGGGCTCGTTCGGGTGTGACAACTTTCTTACCTTGTTGTTTGCTAGTATTTCTTGAATCCTTATAGTGCTTCTACTTCCTAGTCCAAAATTTGTTGCTGGTATTGAGGGCCATCGTGGATTCTTCTTCACAATTTCGTCCTATCTGTTGACCATAAAAACTGTTTTTGACTCTTCATCTTCTGTGTCTTCTGACCGTGGTAGAAGTTCTTTTTCCAAGAGGGGTCCCTTTTCTTTCAACTTGTAATTCGAACATGCATTGCATTTTCTTGTGGATTGGCAATGTCATCAATAATTTTTGTTTATGATTTCTGATCTGATTCAATTTTTATTTTTACAAATTTCCCTTCATCCATGACTACTAAATGCTTGACCATCATAATGTCCCCATTTTTCAGATGATAGACTTTATACCTTTCAACATCCGCATTATATCCCACTAAATGTTTGGGCTTACCTCTGACATCTAATTTCCAGTCAAATTTTTCAGTATTTAAACTATAAACTTTACTCTTGAAAACCTCCAAGTGTGATATGTCTGGCTTCCTTCCTGTCCACCTTTCATAAGGCGTTTCCTCTTTAACAGCTGATGTAAGAACTCTATTTTGGAGGTAGTTAGCACAATTCATGGCATCTCCCCAAAATCGTCGTCATGTTTTCTTACAGTCAGCATGCACGAAGCACTATCTCTTAGAGTTATATTTATTATTTCACCTACACCATTATGTTTAAGATTGTTTCAAACGGTTTCTCATGCTAAATTCTTTAAGTTTTCAAATATTCCTCAAAATGATTAGGGGTATATCCCCCCCCCATTATCACTTCTTACTCTTTTTATAGAAGTTCGGAAGAGTTTTTCACTCCATGCCTTATATTTAGCAAAGTATTATGCTGCTTCACATTTAAACTTAAGGAAATATACTCCTATATACATAGACCAATCATCTATGATAGTTAACATATACCTTTTTCCTCCAACTGATAAGACTATAACTGGTCCCCATATATCGCTATGAACTAGATTTAGTACCTTTCCTCCCCTAAAGGTGGTAACTTTTGGAAAAGGTAGTTTGCGTGTTTTATCTTGAGCAGATCCACTACAATCACTCATACTTTTATCATCCCCAAACTGAATTCCCTCAACTACTCCCTTTCTTTTTATTTCCTTTAGTCTATCTAGATGCACATGCCCCAACCTCTTATGCCAAATCTATTGTTCTGAACAACAGCCGGAACCGAAGACGATGAGGATGCCGGTGTAGTCATCTCAGAACCAAACCTAGCAAGAAACTTTTACAAAAACCGGTCTAAAAAACAGCAACTTCAATAGTTGATAAAACCCAAACCAGATACACAATATCTCTGCAAATCTACCACAATGTAGACAATATCAAGATGAACACACACACAAAATAACAAATAATCCTGCCCAGAGATCTGTGAGATATTCATAGATGTAAATGCCAAAAACAGGTTGTACAGTTTTTGACTACAAAGTGTTCATACCTTCAAAGTTATCTAAGTCCTACTAATATACACTGAAGCCTATGCTGCTGAACGTACGGAGGCATTCCATCCGTACAATAAATACCTACGGCTCGAACCGAACAAGGTACGTCATACAAAAAGATTCCTTTACTAATCAACTAACCACACAAAGACAAAAATATACTTAACTAGATATTTACAAAGGAGTAGGATTCTATATGCCACGTCATTTGTCGTGTATATGGTTCACACAGACCAGCATTTGTTGGCGGTCTCCCTCAGCCGCGTACATATCACATTCGGCACCGTAGACAAATCTCCATGTGCTATTTTGTCCTCAAGTGTATCAATGCACAAACAATCGGATATTCTGGAGTGTCTTCTTTCTTGTAGTGACTTGTGTCTCGGGAGTGTATTCAAAGGTGTACTCCTTACCGATCTAGTGAAACATCAATTCTAATGTGTAATGAAACGAACTTACAACCAAACATATGCTAAGTCGTGAAACTCTCTCTCCCTCACACTTGAGGCATAGAGAGGACTAAAGCTTTCCAAAACATCACTCCCCAAAAACTTTAGACTCAGCTAGCCACTTAAGCCACATGCCTCTCTGCAAAACTTTAATTTAGGTGCAGGCAAGGGTTTAGTCATCATTTCAGCAACCATCTCCTCATCTGGTAAATAACTGAGTTTCATAACTCTTCCCATAACCTTCTCTCTCACAAAGTGTAGCTTGATATCAATGTGTTTGCTCTTAAAGTGATGGAAGAGCCATAAATGATGAGATGGCTTCTATCATGGAAGCAAATACTTGTAAATTAGCGGATTGTCCTCCAGACACAAAATCTATTGGGTGTAGATGGGTATTAAAACTAAAACTGAACCCAAATAATACCATTGAGAGATATAAGGCTCGATTGGTAGCGAAGTGGTTCACTCAAAAGAAGGGGATTGACTATGAGGAGACCTTTGCTCCAGTTGTTCGGTTCCCCTCAGTAAGGATTCTCCTCAGTATGGCAATAGCGGAAGACATGGAAATCCCCTAGATGGACATTAAGACAACTTTTCTTAATGGTGAGTTAGAGGAAGAAATTTTCATGAGGCAACCCGAGGGGTTCGTGGAAGAAGGAGAAGAGAGCAAAGTCTGCATGCTCATAAAATCCTTATATGGACTGAAGCAGGCACCCCGACAGTGGAATAAAAAACTAGATGAGTTTCTCACCGATCAGGGTTATATCCGGATCAGCTCTGACCATTCTATCTATATGTTTGAAGATGATAATGGTGTCATTTTTATTGCAATTTATGTGGATGATCTGCTTGTGTTGAGTAACTCTTTGGAAAAGATCAATAGACTGAAAAAAGATCTTAGGGGCAGATTTGATATGAAGGATTTAGGGGCGGCAAATTATATTTTGCGGATCCAAATGGAGAGAGATAGGGGGAAGAAGATTTTCAAACTTACTCAGAAAGAAGCAATAGGTAATATGCTTAAAAAATTCCAGATGGAAAATGATAACAGTTGTACCACTCCCATGGACTTGACAAAAGTAAGTGATGGAGTGTAGAAGGAGCAGTGATGATTTTAGAGGATTAGACGAGTCCAGAGGAGAGAGAGTTTATGAAATCTATCCCTTATAGACAGGTCGTAAGAAGTTTGATCTACTTTATCAACTGTAGCAGGCAGGACATAGCCGCAGCAGTTGGAGTACTCAGTAGGAGTCTTAATGATCCTAGGAAGAGAGATTGGGAGGCAGCCAAGATAGTCATGAGATATATGGTGGGAAACAGAGAGTTATGGTTGCATTTGGGAGGGGAGCACACTAACATCAGTTCTTGGAGTGATGCTAGTTATGGGGACGCACCTATGAGATGATACACTGTTGGGTATGTATTGTATGTTGGGGAAGGTGCTTGCTGTTAGAGGAGTAAGCAACAAAAGGTGGTTGCACAATCCACTATGGAGGCTGAGTACATGGCCTCTTATTCTGCTGTGAAAGAGTTGATGTGGGTCAAGTCCTTGCTGCAAGAACTGGGGTATAAGAAGGAGGGAGTGCATGAATTATTTTGTGATAATCAAGCAGCCATAACAATTGCAACAATCCAAAACATCATTTTAAGGCTAAACATATCGACATAAGATTAAGTTTTGTAAGAGAAAAAGTTGAGAATAAAATAGTGAATCTTGTATATAGATTTGATGAGGAAATGGTGGCTGACATGATGACCAAACTTGTGCCCTCTCCAAAGTTGAAATAATATAGGGAAAAATGTGGATTAAAAGAAAAGTTAAAATTAGACTAGAAAATAAGGGGAGTGTTGAAATAAGTAGTTTTATTTTCTAGGTCTAAAACTAATTAGCGAAAACATATAAAGAAAATGTAGGCAGCCTGCCTCCATCTCTTCTCTCTTGCCCCCATAGTTGTTGTAGTCACTGAACGAGAGAGAGAGCGATAGAGCCATGGTTGCCTCAGCTCCATAGGAAGGACTAAAGAGTGACTTAAGTCACTCTCAACAAAAGGTTGAGTCCGACAGGACTCGAACCCTCAACCGGTAGATCGCGGCGTAGCCGTTAGCTCTAACTAGTCTGTCGTAGAAGTCCGTTAGGTGATATAAGGTTTCATTAGGATTTAAACTGTTGTAAAATACATAAACCATTTAACTGTAATATGGAAGAACAGACATAGAACTTGTTAAGGTTTAGTGCGAACGTCATTTCGCACAAAACAAATGAAACGGACATTTGTTTTAAACGGTCGACATTCAATGTCGGATTTAATCTGACGGTGCACATCATCGCCGAGATCGCGGAATGGTCACTTTTGATTTTATGGACGTGGCATGACGTGGCGTCGCGTGGAAGGATGACATTCGGTCGCGAGAATTCCGGAGAATATACGAACGAGTGGAAAAGTGAAACGCGTCCACTCAACAGCCTTGTCGTACACTAACCGTACAGAAAGGACATCGGTCGTAGTACCTTTATGTACTTTACACTAATATGATTGGTTCGTACTTCACTAGATAGGGGTTGTGAGAGAGGTTTAGGACTAAGGAAATTTTGGTAGATAATCACCTCTCTCTAAGAGAGTTTTGTATAAATTGGCATTTTTGCCGGCTCATAACTTATCGGCTGGTTGGCTGTTTTCAGTGATTCTTTTTGCTACAAACTCAGGGGAGTCCAGGCTGCATAGGGGTGAAGTCAAACTGTCATTTTGCCTTCCTAGACAGCAGTGGCTGTGGCTTGAAGTGGGTTAGTTAAATACTATCTAGAGGCTTCCTGTATTCTATGGTCCAATGGAGGACACAAAATTGCATCATTCATGCTAAAAACATCAACAGATTGACTTTCTTCTTTGATTTCAATATTCCTACCAATTTGAATTGTATTTTTCTGAGGATTATACACTGTATATCCTACGGACTCATCATCATAGCCCAAAAATATCCAAGGTACAAATTGGTTAATTTCCAATTTGGAAGGTTATCCAGTATAAAACACTTACTTCGAAATACTCTAAAGTGACTAACATTTGGCTTTCTTCCTGTCCACATTTGATAAGGTGTTTTATCCTTCTTAGATCTAGTTTGTATTCTTATTCTAATGTAAGAAACACACTGAAAAGATTCCCCCCAAAATTTCGGATCTACACTTTTATCTATCATTATAGACATAACACATTCAGTCAAGGTCCTATTGAGTCTTTGAGCCACACCATTCTGTTCCAAAGTGTAAGGAACAGTAAACTCATGAGAAATTCCATTTTCTTTCAAGTATTCAGCAAAGGTATTTGATACATACTCTCCATCGTTGTCAGATCGCAAAGCAAGGATCGATTTTCCCTGAAGATTCTCCGCCCAGATCCGGAAATGCTTGAAATGTGTGAAGACCTCGCTCTTCTCCTTCATAAAGTACACTCGGCTGAACGGTGAGTGGTTATGAGTGAAGGTAACAAGGTATTTCCTTCCACTAAGGGAAGGAACTTTGGCCGGTTCCCATACATTCGAGTGGATAAGGCCGAGAAGATCCTTTGCTCGATAATCTGAAGTTTGTGGTAGGGGAAGCTTATGAAGCTTTCCTAGAACACAACCATCACAAACATGGGATTCCTATTCACCAAGCTTGACACCTTCTATCATATTAGTCTTCACCATCTTTTCAAGTCTCTCATTATGAACATGCCAAAGCCATTTATGCCACAAAACATTTTCAGAAAGGACACTGGAGTACACAAAATCAACTTTATTAACTAGGTCCATCTGATACAACATGTTTGGGCCTTCTGATACAACATGTTTGGGCCTCTAGTTCCCACTAAGGCTACTCTCCCATCCTTGATTAGTATCTTTTTGCTTTTGCTCTGAAGAACATCAAAACCTTTACTCTCTGCAACAAAGGTAGAAAACATTTTTTTCTTAAATTTAGGCACATATAAAACATCATGCAAAGTTCTTTTTACAGCTTTGCCATCTATCTCACAATTTAGATCTATGCTATCCTTAGCATTAGCTTCCACCGTGGCACCACAAGCATAAAAGACTTGACGAGTAGGGATAGGTGTCATATCCTTGAAATAGGATTTGTTCCAACACATATGGGAGGAACTTCCGGAGTCCATAATCCACCCGAGATCTTTTTCTCCCTCCATCATCTTTGCCATAGCAAAGAAATCGGTGTTGTCAGTTTTAGGAAAACTAACAACCTCTGATTTCTCCTTCTCCATCTCCTTCACCGGTTCCTCTTCCTCCAGTGAAAAAACTGCGGTTTTGCTCGGAGGTTTTGGTGTAAATGGAGCTCCTCTCACCTTCCATCCTTTGCGATAAGAACCTGTTTCACAAGCTTTTATATACAAAGGACAAAACTTGTACAAATGACCATTATTATAGATAAAGACACACCGTTCATATTGCTAAAAAGACTGATTTCCTTGAAATCTATTATCTCTCTCAAACTGAGCATTGTAAGCTACAGTTGTCTTTCCATAATTAAATGCCAACTGATTCGTTTCTTCTTCTAGAACATACTCTATAGCTGTAGCTAGATTCCACTGTCTCTTATCCAATTTTTTTAGTTCATCATAGGCAACTTTATACTCACTAGGAAGCCCCCTCACTAAAATCATTGCTTGGTGATACTCAAGAAATGAACCACCTGAACATGCATTTTGAGCAACTAGAAGTCTGAATTTATTGCAATATTCTGCCATGCTTCCGCGTGTATACTTATATTCCCAGATCTGCCCAGCAGTTATAATATAATGTTGTGCATTAGCCGTAAAATATATCTTTTTCAAAGCATCCCAAATCTCTGATGCTTTAGAAGCTTGGATGTATGTCATATGCAGCTCCTTAGATATCATTAATTTTATCAAATGAAGAGCCTGCTCATTCTTTTGATCATAGTTTACATCAGTTTCTACCATAAAACCATTAACAACATCAAAAAGCTTCACTTGTATAAAATAAGACCTTACAAGATCTGCCCAATACAGATATTCTCTCTCAAAAAAAACCGAAATTCATGAAGGCGGGCCCGTGACTTGTTGTTTTGAGACAACAGCCGGAACCGAAGACGATGAGGATGCGGTGTAGTCATCTAGGAACCAAACCAAGCAAGAAACTTTCACAAAAACTAGTCTGAAAAACAGCAACTTTAAGAGTTGATAAAACCCAAACCACAAACAAAATAGCTCGGCAATAATATTAGGATGAACACACACACAAAATTACAACTAATTCTTCCCACATATCTGTGAGATATTCACAAATTAAAATGCCAAAAAAAAGGCTGTACAGACTTTGACTACAAAGTGTTCATACCTTCAAAGTTATCTAAGTCCTACTATAATACACTGAAGCCTATGCTGCTGAACGTACAGAGGCATACCAGTCGTACAATAAATACCTACAGCTCAAACCGAAAAAGGTACGTCATACAAAAAGATTCCTTTACTAATCAACTAACCACACAAAGACAAAAATCTACTTAAGAAGATATTTACAAAGGAGTAGGATTCTATATGCCACGTCATTTGTCGTGTATGTAGTTCACACGGACCAGCATTTGTTGGCGGTCTCCATCTGCCGCGTATATATCACATTCGGCACCGTAGACAAATCTCCATGTGCCATTTTGTCCTCAAGTGTATCTATGCACAAACAACTGGATATTTTAGAGTGTATTCTTTCTTGTAGTGAATTATGTCTCGGCAGTGAATACAGTACTCTCTACTGATCTAGTGGAACATCAATTCTGGTGTGTAATGAAACGAACTTCCAACCAAACATATGCTAAGTCGTGAAACTCTCTCTCCCTCACACTCGAGGCATAGAGAGGACTAAAGCTTTCCAAAACAACAAAATCATTATCTCATTTACAGAAAAATAATAAACTCATTTCTTTTCATCACTAAAAACCAAACAAAATATTCCCTGGCTCCCCTTGATAGTGATGAAGTACACTTCATTCTCAAAGCTAGCTGTAAAAACTCCCTTTCTAGTGCATGTGTCAAAAACTTTATCATCTAGCACTGATGTGGAGAGAATGTTATTGTTTAGCTGTGGAATGTACTACTTATCAACTAGTAGTGATATGGAGATAAGGTTATTGTTTAGCAATGGAATGTACAGTAAATGTGACAAAGTCACTATAGATGTTTTTCCTTAGACTATGGCCTTAAGATCCACTCATCCCACTAATTTAGTGGTAGCTACTCTCCCAACAGACGTGATCTTTTTGAGCTTAGTAAACCACTACATATCTTTACACATGCATAGAGGCACCAAAGTCAATAATCCATCCCTTTTTGGGAGTCTCTTTCATACCTTCAAAGGCACACTTTTGCCTTCTCGAAATCTCTAGTTGAGTGACTTTTTTCTCCAGTTGGTCGTTGAGGAGAAGATCAGCAATATCCTCATCATAGTCCTGTTCCTATTCTCATTAGTCTCCATTAGCTTGTGTTGCTACAAGTGCTTTTTTTTTCGTCTTTCAGATAGACCAGCCTGTCCCTCCTTGTCCCTCCTTGATCCGCATATCAACTAGTCTATTCTACTCATCCATATAGTGTCCCGACTTTTTGCAAAAATTGCAGACTCTTTTTGGAGGTCCTATTGCAGATCTATCAGATTCACCTTCTTTGTCCCCTCCTCCGAAGTTTTTGTAAGGTTTCTTTAAATCTTTGTATCTCGAATCTGTCCTTGTTGCTAGCCTTGAATACTCCCACTTCGAGTGCATATTTCCATGGTGTTCTCTCTCACAAAAATCCTTCCTACAACCCTATTTTAGAACCAACGTTCATCAGGCTAATCTTTCACCTTATTTACAATGTTTTGGTACTCATCTGGAAGCTTCATAATTATTGTATTGACTTTCTCCTTTTCACTTTCCTCCTTTCGTGAACTTTCAAGCTCTATAAAAAACCCAGCCAAGTCATTGCAAAAGTTTAACATCTTTTGAGTCCCACATATCCGCAGATCTGGTGATATTGAGGAGAGCGAGAGCAATTTGTTTGGTGATATATCGAAGGATGAAATGTTTTGCAACCACATTTTTGTAGTCCTAGGTGATAACATCCTTCTCCTCTGTTTTTAGAAAGGTTAATGCAAAAACAGATGATGTAGCGATCAGTGTTGACTTCCCTTTTCCTTTGTCTGAGTTAATGTTTTCCCCATATTTATTTACCTTCTTTGTGGTTACTTTGGTTTTTCAAAATCCTTGTGAAAAATTAACTCCTCCAAAGCGTGGTGGTGCTTAAAGGCCTGATGACGGACGCCTTTCATGTCCATGTACAATCCCCCATAATTGTTTCTCGAAAAGAGCTCCTTCCATCATCATCTCTCAATAGATGAACCCTGTACCATCAAAAATGGGCACCCTAGAGGGTGGGCCTTTAATCTGTAAATCTGTGGCGTCCATTGCCACACAAAATTTGTAGCTAACTTCTAGCCTATAGGTTAAAGTATGCCCTTCAGTGTTTAACCAAAAATATGTGCCACAATGGCACATAAGAATTTTGAAAAACCTCACCTTTGTGAAGGGTTAACTCCAAAGAGTCAAATGTAAAGAAAATTTTTAAGTTTACTCCCCTATGCAATAAGTTATGGCAGGTTAAAGATGACCTTTATGTACTAAAACACTTATAAAGAGAGAGACACAAAAAAACATCTAAGTCCTAAACCCATACTCACAACCCCTTACTATTGAGTAAGGAATAGTACAAAATGCTGTATAGTAGAGAATGTTTATCCAATAGTACACCAGTCGCCATACGGCTTTCACGACCCTTGTACATCACCAATGAGGACTTGGTACCTTCCATATCCAACGCCATGGCTTTTTCTCCTTTTTCCCTTGCGTCCATTGTGTTAATGCCACGTGTCACTTCGTGGTATTTTTGTCGTAAGCCGCCAAAAAAGCCATTTTAGCGTATCGGCCCTTCTATGAACGGTTAAATCCCAAAGTTATAGTGATTGTTGTATGTTCGTTATAATGTTGTTTTCAGCATTCTGTGTATCCGCAAAGTACGTCCGTTCCATGTGCGTCCGAATATTTTCGTCATATGGTTGATAGGCGCAAGTAACTATTTATTACTAAATCAAACCCCATGTGTTTAACGGATCTTCTACAACCATAAGGTTAAGCGGAAGACTCAAATCATTGGCGCTGACTTTGTAAGTCCAAGATCAAATCCTAGCGGATCACCAGCTTTTTGCTAGCTGCTAAGTCCTCTATTGCCTTAGCTTGTGTTTTTGACTACAAAAGGGCAGTCATGGATTTTTTCTTTCTTAGCTCCTATCTACAAGACTTACACATATAAGTATAACATAGAAATTATATTTTAATATGACTGTTTGGGATCATGGGAGGTACAAAGACAGTTTGGGATAAAGCGAGGCAGATTTCATGGTTACCATTTTTTATAGGCAAATTGTAAGTAGTTTATTTTATTATATGATATGTAGAAGACTCATCAATGCTGCTACAATAATAATTTTCACTAGAAGTTTGGGGAATCCGAAGATGTTTGACTGGGAGGCCACAAAGATAGTTCGACGATATATTGTAGGAACTTGAAATCTAAAACTCTTTCTTGGAGGGAAAGTGGTCAAAATATAAACTTGGAGCGATGCCAGCTATGGTGATATGCGAAGCTGACGCTCAACAACCATCTTTATTTTGCATATTGGAAATGGGACATATTATTGGAGCAGCAAACGTCAAAACATGACAGCTGAAACGACCATGCGAAGGCAAAACATATGGCGGCACGTTATGCGGTAATGGAGTTTTTATGGGTGAAATCTCCTCTTTAAGAACATGGGTTTTATGCAATCATGACCTCAGATAATGTGGTTATGAAAATCAGGTTGCAATTGAGTTTGCCTCTAATCAGAGTCATCACTTTGAAAGTAAACACATTGACATTAGATTACATTTTAGGAGGGAGAAGGTTATGGCTCACATCTTAAAGTTGAGCTAAATACCAGACGAGAAAATGGTGGTAGACATGATGAGAAATGCTCTTCCTTGCCTAAGTTGCAGTTTGGCAGGGATGCTTCTGTTCTAAGTGGTTAGCATAGACTAAGGCTTTATGGGAGTATTGTTTTAAAGCCTTAGAAGTGTTATTCTACAACCACCGTTGCAGGAGGAGAACCAGCAGTAGTAGTGGAAGTAGACATGAAAAACAACTGAAACTATCAAAACACCTACAAAACAGGCAACTTTGAACGGACACAAAATATGACTCAAAAGGCCAATATGCCTCAAATTTGCCAAATTAATATGAAACACAGTAAACTGACAATTCCTAAAATTGCATTCAAAATGACTCGGTAAACCATAAGATATGACGACAGGAAGTTTCCCAAAAATTGCCCTTATAATATCATAATTCTAAAACTGGATAATTCAAAATTGGCTAAGTCCTAAGTTATATACTCATTGTGAGTATCTACTAGTCACACTACTTTCGGTGACTGTACTAAACTATTATTGTGACTTACGACAAATTATCCAACCTGTACGTTACTGTACCATGAGTAATTCAAAAACCCTAATTGTAACTTTCCAAAAACTAATTAATAAAACACTATTTTCTATAGCATTAAACAACAAAATAATGTCCTTCAAATATATACAGATAGTGGACTGTACAATAAGTGTTTCTGGTGCTTAGTCACCGGTGGTCGCTAAAGTCCAGACGACTCTGGTAGTGCCGTAAGAAACACCTAAGTGCGTACGGTATGCTTCGTCACTTGTGAACCCACGTGAATTGCGTCCGTCGACACCATTCGAATCAGCGATCATAATGAAGGTTTGTATCGCACATCTCCGAAATATCCGGACAAAAGTTTGTATGTCGGATCGGTGAATCTAGTCCTCTACTTTATGACGCGTGTAACCGGATTGTTGGCGCCACTCCGTAAAACTTACATAAACTTTTCTTGCCGACGCGTGTACCTGTAAAAGTACAATACACTCTATTCTACTTTTGGTACTGTAACACTAATACAGATAAGTATAACAACAAAGTACTTATATTATATTCTATGTCTTTTAGTCTCCTCTCACAGCCCTATCTACTAAATTAAAGATTTCAATGTTCAACACTCCCCTAAATCTTTGGACTCAGTTACTCACTTAGTCCAATAGCCTCTATGCAAAATTGCAACTGAGTAGCAAGAAGCGCTTTTGTTAACATGTTAGCCACCATCTTCTCACCCCGTAAATAACACAATTCAATGTTGTTTGCAAGTACTTTTTCCTAGACAAAGTGAAGTCTAACATCCATGTGTTTGCTCTTAAAGTGATGGTTAAGGTTAGAGGAGATTGCAATGGCTGCTTGGTTGTCACACCAGATAGCCAAAAGACTTGTTTGCATATATCGTAGTTCCTTGAGGACCTGTTAGCATATACCCAAGTTTTTGTAAAATCGATTTGACCCATAGAATCTCCTTCAAAGCGGAAGCTGCTTCCATATATTCCGACTCCATTGTGTTTTGAGCTGTAACTTTTTGTAATTTGCTACTCTAGCAGCAAGTTCCATCTCGAATATTCAGAACAAAGACGGTTGAAGATTTTCGCCTTGGCATGTCTCCAAACAGGCATCACACCAAGTAGTGATATAAGTGTGCTCCCCTCCCAAATGCAACCATAACTCTCTGGTTCCTACCAGATATTTCATGACTCTCTTGGCTGCCTCCCAATCTCTCTTCCTAGGATCATTAAGAAGGAAAAAGCGAAGGCAGTGTGCCTCCACCTCTTTTCTCTATCCCCCATACTTGTTTTAGACATTGAAAGAGAGAGAGAGTGTTGGAGCTATGGGTGCCTCAGCTCTTTAAGTAGGACTAAAGAGTGACATAAGTCAATCTCAACAAAGGTTGAGTCCGGTAGGACTGGAACCTCCGACCGACAAAGCGCGGTGTAGCCATCAGCTGTAACTAGTGTGTCGTAGAAGTTAGTTAAGATACATAGGGTTTGCTAAATATTTTAACAATGATATGATCTTGAAACCGATTAACTAAATTACGAACAAACGAACATAGAACTGGTTAACATTCAGTACGAACGTCATTTCCAACAAAAGAAATGAATCAGACATTTGTTTCGACGGCTATTATTCAATGTTGTATTAATCCTACTGCATATATCGCTGCCAAGATCTCGAAATGGTCAATTGTGAAACTCTGAGACCTCCATTGGCCCTCAGAGTAAGCAGATCCAAAAGAAGCTTATCTAGATAGTGCCAAATCGAAGTTGATATAAACCGAAATGACTAACCTCTTGACAATCAAAACCCAAATATAGATTCACCCTTGTGAAATAACACTTTCTGTGTGGTCATCTCCAGCACAGAATGGAAAGTTAGAATATGAGATTTGGTCACATTCACCCACTTTGACTTTCCCTTAGAAATACCGCCACCCTGGCAAACAAAAACTCTGACTGACTGCACCCTTGTGTAGCTTGGACTCCCCTGAGTCCGCAGCAAAAAGAATCACTAAAAATGGTCAAGTAAATTGATAGTTATGGCTGACCAAAGTTTGCCATTTATACAAGGTGCTCTCTGGGAGAGGCAGCTACTTACCCAAAATTTTCTAAGTCCTATTACCTCTCTAAAACTCTATCTACTGAAGTACGGCACCAATCAAATTAGTGTGTCGTACAGAAAAGTTCAGGTGCCGGTGTACTTTCTGTACGGCCATTGTACAACATGGCCAGAATGTCGACACATGTCATAGCCGGATTTGTTACCGCAATCTCCGGAGTCGCCGCAATCCAACATTGTCGCGCCACGTGTCACATGACGTGGCGATGACTGAAAAACGCCAAAAGTACATAATCCGTGATCGCGGCGCCTATCGTGGCCGTCCGATCAAACCGGATACAATTGTAGCCGTT
>JBBHKE010000695.1:0-49638 GCA_037447655.1 Zygnema cylindricum | reverse complement strand
CTTGTTGTAGACTACCTAGTTTGTTTGTTCAGTTTGAATGGCTTTTACGTGCCGCACTGTACACTAACCTACTACAATTCTAATCGTTGTTCAAAGCTATCAGGCTGTTTTTTCCCGTTTATGTTACTGTTTAGTCAAATCAGTGGCGATCGCTGTTCTAAATCAAACAGTTATTGTAGTTAGTACAATTTGGACTACTTCTTGTAGACTACCTAGTTAGTTTGTTCAGTTTGAATGGCTGTAACGTGCCACAGTGTACAGTAACCAACTATAATTTTCATTGATGTTCTAAACCAGACGTTTAGTTCAGAGTTTAACACGATTTGGAGCACTTGTTGTAGACCTTCAAGTTAGTTTGTGCAGTTTAGAATACTGTCACGTGCGGCACCTAACCTAGCACTCTACTATATTATTAGATATACCTTGAATTGCGGCGTTATTAGACAGAACTTGAATTGCTGCGGTAGATTTGCAGAGCAACATCCTCTGCTTCTTCGAACATTAGACATACCTTGAATTGTTACGGTAGATCTACAGAACAACATCTTGTGCTCCTTCAAACAGAGAGCCTCCAGAATTAGGTCTACAATACCGCATAGTCTGCCGCAGGGTCAATCATTCAAACGGAGAGCCTTCTGAATTAGGTATACAATACCGCATTTTCTGCAGCAGAGTCAATCATTCGAACGGAGAGCCTCCTGAATTAGGTCTACAATACTGCATTGTCTGCCGCAGAGTCGATCAGGTAGCAAGCAGCTGCCACTGCTTGAGCCACACCTCTCTCTTCCACAAAAATATCGCACAGGCTAGAAGAATGCTAGCCATGCGGTCTTAAGAGCTAACCACATAATGTTCTTTCTAGTATTCCATGGTTGCCTCCTAGCGGGACTATGTCAGTGTTCGTAATAGCTACTTTAATTGATCTCCTTGAATGACTAAGAAAGAGGAGTGAAGTAGTGATGTTTTGATCTACGTCATTCTATAATCTGATTGCCATGCTTATGATAAGACCATACACAGACTGATTGCCATTGCTTACCTTACTTAGCTAGACCATATTGGGATACAATTTTGGTTAAGGCTCCTTGGGGATGTGATGTAGAGCTGTGGTGGTAATTAGGTTTGGCAAAACTCTCATATCAAAAATAGCCTGCCTAAATCCAGCTAATTCGTTGAGCTAGAAGTTTCAAGTAACATTTTGTATTGTGGCAAATGAAACGTTGCCATAGTTCTGCTGTGATTTAGGACTTTGGAGAGGAGGAAACTCTGGTATCATTGGCTACTCTTACGTATTGTTTGCTATAGCAAGTTGCCATCGCCCGTGGGAGCGGTCCTATTAGGGTTTGCCAAACTATAAGGGGCGCTATATAGTGTGAGGAACAAGGTCAAAAGTAAGTCTGTGTGTGGAATGTCATGTGATTAAGTCAAGGTTCACAATAGTATTATGGCTGGCTCCAAGAGCCGTAGAGCTAGCTGGTTGAGAAGAGAGTGTGCTGAGTCTGAGGTCTCTGAACGAGACTCTTTCAATTGTTTCCGGTGCTTACATTTGTGTCTGAACGAGACGAGACAACATCAATAGTTTCAAGTGGTTAAGACAGATTTTACAAATTAAATGATTTCGTCCCCTTTCTTTTGCCTTCCCCCACTTGTGATTGCGGCTCAATTTTTGGGACCTAAACTAAAGCTGTCCACCTTATCTGCTCTTGTGGCCCGCCATATGCTATTTGTGATTCTCAAGGCTAGGTGTAATGTCTGAGGCTTTAGTGGTGGTGCAGCTACCTTAATTACTAACCCTACCCCTTTCATTCAGACTGTATGACGGGGCACAATCACCTAGCTCCCTTCTTTTGGCATAATTCATTCCCTTAACTGGTTGCTAATCTAGCCTTAGCTTCTCAACTTCCCTCCGATCATCCTTAATTCCACAAGGCATTGACATTGTAATTTATCAATTGGGATATTATTTACAATGATAAACTTAATTTGACCTAGTACGTACATGTACAGAATGGTTTTGAAATATACCCTCAATTTTATTGCACAATAGATCCAAAAATACTAGTTGGTACTATTGCCCGACAAGCACATTTATTCGGCACATTTTTTGTAAAAGGTTCTAACCTGAATATTCAAATCTTACCATGCTTATTAAAAGCAAAGAAGTTAAAAAGTTTGGTTTCTCCTGTGGCTTTTTTATACATGACCATCGAAAGTTGGTTATCCACTAAAAAAACGTACCATAAAAATTTTATGAGATTCACATTCTTATGTATGATTGCCATAGGGACTCACTTAGAATCCCTCCTCTATTTCGAGAAACAAAGGATTGAAAAATGGGCAAGTAGATAATGTACCACAAAAAAAAACAGAGGCACTCCTACTGTATAAACAATGTGTTCCCCACAGTTATAGTCGCATTAATTGCCATAGTTGCATTAATTGCCATAGCTACATTAATTGCTTTAGGCAGAACCGCGTTAGAAAATACCACAATAGTTTTTGCCTTGCTTAAATTGCTTGACCGTTTCCACACAATCCTATGTTATACCAGGCACAAAAACTCATAGATCTATCGTCGAAAATGCTTCCATCATAAAATTCTCAAATAGAACACCAGAAATCATGTATATACAAACTACTCACTAATCATCAATGAATGTACATTGTCACAAAAAATGTATCTCAGCTAGTTCAATGGTCACAGTCCAGGATTCTAAAAATTGTTGAAGCTCTCGTGTACACTCAACAAAGTACAAGAATGATAAACTCAGTCATAAACCATTTTACTTTTTTGCATTTGACATAGAGATCCTCTCCGTCAAAAACATCGAGTGTGTACCCGGTGAGTACGCTGACGAACTGACACTTGGCGTCGTCTGAGAGGGCAGCACTAGGGCGTCCTCCTAGATAGGCAATGCAGAGTTCATAAAAGGCCGTACGTGATTCTGGGCATCCCGCCTCGTCGGCCGCAAAGAACGCCTCCCACACGCCCACTGGAAGTGTGTTCTCTTGGAGCTCATATCCCGCCACTACGGCGCCGCAACCAGCTGCAATATCAGATAAATCACCACCGTTAATTTTTAGGAAATCAACAACAAGGAAGTGAGAGAGTGAGAAGAAGCATAGGACATTTAGGAACTCAAACAAAAAAGGAGGATTTGGGCGGAGTGAGAATAAGCATCGGACATCTGACATTCTCTTGACAAAATTAACTTAAGCCGAGAAATGGCAAGTGTTGAACTAGTGAGCTAGTGAAGGGTCTCACTGTTCCAAAGCGTGTAGAGGTCGACGCCAGCTAGCATGCGTAGCACGAAGACGCGGAGCTAGCTAACAAACTAGCACTTGGCGTCGTCGGAGTAGGGCATCACTTTGGCGTCCAACCAGATGACTGCGGCGCAGTGGTAGGAATTGGCAGCGCAAGAGGCGGCGCAGGCAACGGCGCTATTGGCAAAGAACGATTCCCATTTGTCGACATGGAAGGTGTTGTTGTGCTTCTCCCATCCGGCCATATTTTCCTGTCATTTTCTTCAATATTAATCCTTACATGTGGTACCATAGCTGAGAGCCTAGCTCCCCTCACCATAGGTGTCCCTTTTTCCTTCTCCCCTATTTCCCCATCCATGGAAAGATTATTCCCTTCACCTTCCGTTACATCTGAACTACGGTTGATATTCTGGGCAGCCTCAGATGAATCTCCATAGTAAGCTCCTCCAAAGCCAGGTGGCAGACATCTCACTTGTCCCGAAATAATTCCCCATAAGTGCTTCTCGAAAATCAACCCCGCCATTGTAAACTCCCAATAAGTGAAGCCTGTTTCATCAAACATAGGCACCCTAGATGGTGGGCCCATAACTTGAAACTCAAAGACCTCCATTGGCCCTCAGAGTAAGCAGATCCAAAAAGAAGCTTATCTAGATAGTGCCGACTCCAAGTTGATATAAACCCAAATGACTGACCCCTTGACAATCAAAACCCAAATATAGATTCACCCCTGTGAAATAACACTTTCTGTGTGGTCAGTTCCACCACATAATTCAAAGTTAGAATATGAGATTTGGACACATTCACCCACTTTGACTTTCCCTTAGAAATATCGCCACCTTGGCAGATAAAAACTCTGACCGACTACACCCTTGTGTAGCTTGGACTCCCTTGAGTGCGCAGCAAAAAGAATCACTAAAAATGGTCAAGTAAATTGATAGTTATGACTGACCAAAGTTTGCCATTTATACAAGGTGCTCTCAGGGAGAGGCAGCTACTTACCCAAAATTTTCTAAGTCCTATTCCCTCTCTAAAACTCTATCTACTAAAGTACGGCACCAATCAAATTAGTGTGTCGTACAGACAAGTACAAGTGCCGGTGTACTTTTTGTACGGCCATTGTACAACATAGCAAAAATGTCGACACGTGTCATAGCCGGATTTGTTACCGCAATCTCCGGAGTCGCCGCAATCCAACATTGTCGCGCCACGTGTCACATGACGTGGCGATGACTGAAAAACGACAAAAGTACATAATCCGTGATCGCGGCGCCTATCGTGGCCGTCCGATCAAACCGGATACAATTGTAGCCGTTGAAAATATACGTGCGATATTTGTTTCACGTTCGAAACAAATGCGCGGTATCCGTTTCATAAAATACATTAAATCGTACTCCGTACTATACAAAACTATATCTATGCATTACGTATCTATTCCCGATAGACGAACTAGTCTACGTGTACAAATATAAATATCTATCAAACCTATCGTACTGTAGCACTGTACTTAGGCTTGTTGGTTAAAGCGAACGGCTAGTTTAACGGAAGCAAGTGTTAAATTTTGGAAACCTTTAGTCCTCTCTATATCACATTACTATGCTGCCATGCTGCGCTGGTCACACCGCAGTCATAGCAGCGTGTGTGATAAAGATATTGCGCTGCCATGCTGCGCTGGTCACATTACAGTCATAGCAGCTTGCGTACTTGGTCTAAGTTTATTGGAACGTACGGAATTGGACTTCAAGTGACGCGAAGAAACATAGACGAAAGTGTGGAATGTGTTGGAGAAATTGACGGCGGATCGGGAAGCGATCCGGTGATTAGTATTCGAAATGATTTAAATTGTACGTGGGTCGTACGAAACATAATGCGACGGTCAAACATGTGATGAATTGGACGCCACCGGAGCTACTGACGGCAGCGCCGTCAGTTTGGTGAGGGACGCGAAATCGCGTCCATCACATGATATTTATTTTGGACGGCCCGGATTCGTTTGACGTAATTTGTAAGACTTGTAAATATTTAGTCATTTCTTGTTTGTCCCGTGTATTAATTATTACGGTAGATCTCAAGTACACTCACATTAATAGATGTAGTTGGTTGATTACGTACGGCTGGTATGCCTCCATACAGTTAGTAGTAAGCTGTAGTATATATTGGTAGGACTTAGTCATTCTAGACTTAGGAACTTTTTGGACAGAAACTGTTTCTGCTCCTTTTTGGGATTTTCATCTGAGAATTGCTCTCAGTTTTATTGGCAGAATTATCTGAAATTTTGCATGTGTGTTCCTCTTTGTATTGGCAATATTGTGGCGAATTTGCAGACCTATTGTGTGTCTGGTTTGCTTGGGGCTTCATTGTGAAGTTGGTCATATTTATCAAAGTTCTGGCAAGCTGTTTTTCTGCAACTTTGACTGAGTGTTGTGATTATTCGGTTTGGTATTATTATATGAAATTTGGTGGGAATACTTAGTGGACTAGGAACTATCTGGTTGTGTAGTTTTTAACTTGGTTTGGTTATTCTGTAGAATTCTGAGTGGAATCAAAGGAGGCTGTTTTGGGGTAGTCTGTGGTGCTTCCGAGGGTACATTCATGGCTGAAAAGGGCTATGAACAACAGGTTATGGGCCCACACCCATGGCTACCCATATTGGATGAATCAATATTACCCTTATTTGATGGATCTAAATATTACTATTGGAGGAGTATTATGGAGAGCTACTTCAAGTCGAGGAAGTTAATGGATGTGGTGGATGGGACACGTGGTAAATCATCGATTGGATGGGAGGAGAAGAATATTGACTGTTTGTTGACTATCAAGCTATCGTTGAATGAGGAACTTGTAATGACTTACCTTAGTTTAGAAAGTGCAGCTGAATTATGGAAGTGTTTAGAACGTGCATATCAAAAGACTTCTGTGTATCACTGGATGATTAGTGTCACAAAAATAACTAAGTATAAGTATGATGGAGGTAGTATGTTGAATTATTGTATTGGGATACAAATACTGTTTGCAAAAAATGATATTGCATGAGGAAACTTCACCAATGCTCAAAAGGCTTTCCTTTTAATGAAAGGATTACCAAAGGAATATAGGTGTGCTTTGGATAGATTAAGACAAGTTGATAAAAATAATTGGAACTTACAATTACCAATCAGGTGTGTTTAAGAAGAAGAGGCGAATAATGAGGCTCTAAAGATTAGGGGGAACTTTCAAGGTGTCAGATCACAGTTTCAAAGAAATAAGAAAAGTTGTAAGGTAGAAAACTGTTTTTATTGTAATGATGTTGGACATACTTTCAGGGTATGTCCTCTATATAAAAGCGCATGTTTCACAGGAAATTTCAGAGAAGGGTGGGACAACAACCGAGTTCAACCCCCTATACAAAGGCAACAGAATGCATTTACTAATCCGAGGAAATATTGTGAAGATAAAAGGGTTACACCTTCTTTCGAGAAATTTGTTTATTTGCCGACCGTCATTTTTGGAAATATGGAGAACGAGGACAGAGGGGGAAAAATAATTGTGACCGAAGATGGTGCGGAGGAAAAGAAGACAGAAAAGGACGCGGTTTTTGAAACTTTTTCTGGTGACAGATTGGTGAGTGATGAAAATGTGCAAGAGGAAGAGGTTGTTGAAGTAAGAATACTAGGAGGAAGTGAAAGGGATTTGGAAATTGAAACTGAAAATAATTTGCAGGAGGAGATTAATTCATCTAAAGAAGGAGAGAGGAAAAGTGTTCAGAAAACTGGGTTACGTGAAGAAGTTCATAATACGGAAGAAGAAAATAAAATTGTTAAAATGGGAAAAACATCAAAATTCGGTGAGAAAACGAAGAAAGGAAGTAGAATTCAAAGGATGAATCGTAGAAGAAAACGTAGTCCTAAAGTGGTCAAAAGAAGACGGCGTGAAAAATAAATTTACGGAAGTGACTATCATTAACAATCGGTAATATTCGTGGAATTTTATTTTTTGGTTTTTGATTGATATAAAATTGATTGAAAAGTAGAAGTTTTATTTTGAGAACCTAAAAGAGGCAGGGGAAGCGTTGGCGTGTCTATGATGGACAAATTTTTGGAAGAGATGGCGGTAGGGAGCTGGAGCAGTAGAGACGTTGGACACATGCTGCTATGGTGCTGTGCTGCTATGCTGCTATGCTGTTATGCTGCTATGTTGCTATGCTGCTATGTTGCTATGCTACTATGCTGCTATAATTCCTTAATTTGACACCGCAATCATATCAGCTATCATGCTTTAAAATTTATTTCGGATGCACGAAACTAGATTTTCGGGGGAGTGTTAGTTTTTTTGAAAATGAGTTTCGTGCGTACGCGACGTATCGTGCGTAGAGAATGTTTCGTGAGTAAAGTACGTGGTTTAGATTTGTTATGCTATCAGGATTTACAGTGAAGGTTCGAATGGATTTGCAAATTGGGGGAGTAACGATACTAATTGTTTGGGATGTACGGAATTAATTGAGTGACCGTTGAACAAAAGGGAAGAGAGGAGGATGTGGACACAGTGGCTAAGAGAGTCTAAAGGTTTGGGGGAGTGTTGGATTTTGGAAACCTTTAGTCCTCTCTATATCACATTACTATGCTGCCATGCTGCGCTGGTCACACCGCAGTCATAGCAGCGTGTGTGATAAAGATATTGCGCTGCCATGCTGCGCTGGTCACATCGCAGTCATAGCAGCTTGCGTACTTCGTACTAAGTTTATTGGAACGTACGGAATTGGACTTCAAGTGACGCGAAGAAACATAGACGAAAGTGTGGAATGTGTTGGAGAAATGGACGGCGGATCGCGAAGCGATCCGGTGATTAGTATTCGAAATGATTTAAATTGTACGTGGGTCGTACGAAACATAATGCGACGGTCAAACATGTGATGAATTGGACGCCACCGGAGCTACGGACGGCAGCGCCGTCAGTTTGGTGAGGAACGCGAAATCGCGTCCATCACATGATATTTATTTTGGACGGCCCGGATTCGTTTGACGTAATTTGTAAGACTTGTAAATATTTAGTCATTTCTTGTTTGTCCCGTGTATTAATTATTACGGTATATCTCAAGTACACTCACATTAATAGATGTAGTTGGTTGATTACGTACGGCTGGTATGCCTCCGTACAGTTAGCAGTAAGATGTAGTATATATTGGTAGGACTTATCATTTTAGACTTAGGAACTTTTTGGACAAAAACTGTTTCTGCTCCTTTTTGGGATTTTCATCTGAGAATTTCTCTCAGTTTTATTGGCAGAATTATCTGAAATTTTGCATGTGTGTTCCTCTTTGTATTGGCAGAATTGTGGCGAATTTGCAGACCTATTGTGTGTCTGGTTTGCTTGGGGCTTCATTGTGAAGTTGGTCATATTTATCAAAGTTCTGGCAAGCTGTTTTTCTGCAACTTTGACTGAGTGTTGTGATTATTCGGTTTGGTATTATTATATGAAATTTGGTGAGAATACTTAGTGGACTAGGAACTATCTGGTTGTGTAGTTTTTAGCTTGGTTTGGTTATTCTCTAGAATTTTTTCTCCCTTATAGGTGGATGTTTTGGGAAAGGTTAATTTGTGTGCTTTACCTTGAGCACATCCACTACAATCACTTAGATTCTCACTCTCACTGAACTAAATCCCTTCCACCACTCTAATCTTTTTCATCTCCCTTAACTTATCTATATTCACATGCCCACGCCTCTTATGCCACATCATTATATCATAAACACCAACATCATAAAGTTTCTTCTTTTCATTGCTTAAAATCAGCCTAAACATCCCTTGGCTACCTTTTTCAGCAGTGAAATAGACTTCCTCCTCAAACAAGCAGTAAAGACTCCTTTCCTAGTGCTAGTATCAAAACCCTTATCATCTAATACAGATATAGAGATGAGGTTTTTGTTCAGGTCCGGAATAAACAATACATCGAAGAATGTAACTATGGATGTGTTTCCTTCAACTAACACTTTTAGATCTACCGATCCTACAAGAGGAGTAGTGACTATCCTCCCATCCCCGTACTCTATCTCTACGGTGAGAATCTTTGTTATCTTAGTGAACAGGTGTTTATCTTTACACATGTGCATGGATGCACCTGAGTCTACAATCCAGCCTGCTTCACCTTTCAATCCACCGAAAGCACATTTCTGCTTTCGTGGAATTTCGACCACATATTTGCTTCCAACTCCTCATCCTATAAGAGTTCATTGTCCTCGTCCTCTAATTCGCCTCATGTTCTTGTGTCACAAGGGCCTTTTTGTTTCCTATCGGAGGTCCACCGGTCTGCCCCTCCTTTAACCGCAGCTCGGTTAACTTAGTGCACTCAGCCATATAGTGCCCTGGTTTCTTACAAAAATGGCACAAACCCTTGGGAGTCCTTGGTCCGAACTCCTCGGTCTAATTTTTCTTCCCCTCCCCTCGATAATTTCCAACTTGTTTCGTGGAATCATTGTTCCTCCAATCCGTCCCAGCTGCCAAGGCCTGCCCACTCTTTCTTCCCCTTCGAATCTCAGTCGTATAATCCCGACCGAGAATCATTCTTACCACTGAGTTCCATATCCACCTTGAGTCCGGCAAGTCCTACACACGGTTGACTATGTTCTCGAACACATCGGGTAACTTCATCAGTAAAAAGTTAACCTTTTCCTTTTCACTAAATTCTTTTCCAACACTCTCTAGCTCCATGAAAAGTGTAGCAAGCTCATTGCAAAACTCCAACATCTTCCCCCTTTTATATACATACTCTTTAATTTTTTGATCAGCCAACTGTTGTTGCTGAATTGTACCACTTCAGTACATCTCTATGAGAACCATCCAAAGATCGGATGCCCTTTCTACCTGCAAATGAGGACATGCAAGCCCTTGAGTATGATGGCGGAGGATGAAGTGCTTTGCCGCCATATTGTTGAAGTCCCAAGTATCAGTATCATTCTCCTCATTCCTCGGAATAGGTGAGATGAATGCCGAACCAGATGTTATTGGTGTGGTTCTCTCCTTCTCCTTTCTTTTGTCCACCACCTCCCCTTCTTTTCTCTCTTCTGTTGAAGATGGATTTACTTTCCTGGTGAATCTGTTTCTTCTAAACCCTAGAGGGATTCGAAGACTTGATGGACGCCCCACTCGTCCACTCACTATCCCCCAAAACAATTTCTCGCATAGAGCTCCTGTCATCATACTTTTCCAGTATGTGATGCCAATTCCATTAAAGATGGGTACCCTAGAGGGTGGGACCATAACCTCAACTCTAAGACCTTTATAGATTTTCAGAATGGACGGCTTGCAAGAAGCCTCTACGATAACCCTGACCCCTTTGTGTTTCAGCAAGAATAAATGCCACCTTGGTTGACAAAAACTCCAACCACCTTCACCTCTGAGAAGGCAAGACTCCCGTGAGTCGATAGCAAAAAGAATCTCTGAATGTGCTCACTTGAGCAATAAGTTAAGGAGGGTCAAAATTGACCTTTTGTACAGAAGCTCTCTGAGAGAGAGGTTCCTATCTAACAAATTTTTCTAAGTCCTATCTCTCTCTAAAACTCTATCTATTGATGTACGACACCAATTATATTACACTGCCGTACACAAAAGTATAATTGCCACTGTACTTTCTGTACCAATATTGTACGACATGGCCTAAATGTTAACACATGTCATATTCGGATTCGGTCCCGTAATCCCGAAGATGCTGCGATCCAATGTAATTGTGCCACATGTCATTTGATGTGGCGATGACCACAAACCGTCGAGATTCTCTTCCGCAATCTCGGCATTCTTTCCAGCCGTCCGATTGAATGCAGATATCAATCATAGCCGTCATAAATACTTGCGCGGTACTCGTTTCTTATCCGTATCGTAATCCGTATTTTTACATAACTAAATATATGTATCCCGTAAACATTTGTCTACATCTCTATGAGAACCATCCAAAGATCAGATGCCCTTTCTACCTGCAAATGAGGACATGCAAGCCCTTGAGTATGATGGCGGAGGATGAAGTGCTTTGCCGCCATATTGTTGAAGTCCCAAGTATCAGTATCATTCTCCTCATTCCTCGGAATAGGTGAGATGAATGCCGAACCAGATGTTATTGGTGTGGTTCTCTCCTTCTCCTTTCTTTTGTCCACCACCTCCCCTTCTTTTCTCTCTTCTGTTGAAGATGGATTTACTTTCCTGGTGAATCTGTTTCTTCCAAACCCTAGAGGGATTCGAAGACCTGATGGACGCCCCACTCGTCCACTCACTATCCCCCAAAACAATTTCTCGCATAGAGCTCCTGTCATCATACTTTTCCAGTATGTGATGCCAATTCCATTAAAGATGGGTACCCTAGAGGGTGGGACCATAACCTCAACTCTAAGACCTTTATAGATTTTCAGAATGGACGGCTTGCAAGAAGCCTCTACGATAACCCTGACCCCTTTGTGTTTCAGCAAGAATAAATGCCACCTTGGTTGACAAAAACTCCAACCACCTTCAGATGATGAGAGAGTGGGAGAGGAGGCAGCCTGAGAGGGTGAGGGAGAGGGAGAGTATGAGGTAAAGGATGAGAGTGCGACAGATTGAGAGGGTGAGAGAGAGGGAGAGGGAAAGGAAGAGGAAAAAGGAGAGGGAAAGGGAAAGGGAAATGGAGAGGGAGAGATAACGGTAGAACGAGAGGGTAAGGAAAGGGAGAGTTTGAGGTAAATGGAGAGAATTTGGCAGATTGAGAGGATGAGAGAGAGAGGGAGATGGAAAAAAAGAGGAAAAGGGAAAGGGAAAGGGAGAGGGAATAGGAGAGGGAGAGAAAGCGATAGATGGAGAGGGTGAGAGAGAGAGAGAAAAATAGCGGCAGATCGAGAGGAAGAGGGAGAGGTAGAGTTTGAGGTAAAGGGAGTGAATGCGGCAGATTAAGAGGGTGAGAGAGAGAGGGGGAGAGGGAATGGGAGAGGAAGAGATAGCGGCAAATTGAAACGATGAGGGAGATGGAGAGTTCGAGGTAAAGGGTGAGAGTGTGGCATATTGAGACGGTGAGAGAGAGAGGGAGAGGGAAAGGAAGAGGAAAAGGGAGAGAGAAAAGAAGAGGGAAAGGGAAAGGGAAAGAGAGATTGAGACATAATGGCAAATCGAGAGGGTTAGGGATAGGGAGAGTTCAAGGTAAAGGGAGAGAATGCGAAAGATTAAAAGGATGAGAGAGAGAGGGAGAGGGAAAATAAGAGGAAAAGGGAGAGGGAAAGGGAGAGGGAAAGGGAGAGGGAAAGGGAGAGGGAGAGATAGCAACAGATAGAGAGGGTGAGGGAGAGGGGGAAATAGCACCAGATTGAGAACGCGAGGGAGAGGTAGAGTTTGAGGTAAACGGAGTGAGTTCGGCAGATTGAGAGGGTGAGAGAGAGAGGGAGAGGGAGAGGGAAAGAGAAAGAGAGAGGTAGCGGCAGATCGAGAGGGTGAGGGAGAGGGAGAGTTTGAGGTAAAGGGTGAGAGTGTCGCACATCGAGAGGGTGAGAGAGAGAGGGAGAGGGAAAGAAAAGGAAAAGGGAGAGGGTAACGGAGAGGGAAAGAAAAGGAAAAGGGAGAGGGTAACCGAGAGGGAAAAGGAAAGAGAAAGAGAGACGGGAAGATAACCACATATTCAGAGAGTCAAGAGAGGGAGAGTTTGAGGTAAAGGGAGAGAATGTGGCAGATTCAGAGGATGACAGAGAGAGGGAGAGGGAAAACAAGAGGAAAAGGGAGAGGGAAAGGGAGAGGGAATGGGAGAGGGAGAGATAGCGGCAGATGGAGAGGGTGAGGGAGAGAGGGAAATAGCGACAAATGGAGAGGCGGGGGAGAAGTAGAGTTTGAGGTAAAAAGAGGGAGTGCGGCAGATTGAGAGGGTGAGAGAGAGAGGGAGAGGGAAAAGGAGAGGGAAAGAAACAAGAAAAAGGAGAGGGAGAGATAACCGAAGATTGAGGGTGTACGGAGAGGGAGATGGAGAGGGGGAGGGAGAGAGTGCAACAGATTGAGAGGACAAGATATAGAGGGAAAGCGAGAGGGAGAGGGAGGAGGCAATTGAAAAGAAGGACGATAAGAGAGGAAGAATAAGAGATGGGAAGAGCGAGGGAAAAGAGGTAGGGAGAGGGAGATAGAAACGGAGATAGAGTGTAACACGATAACATAAGTGAGCACTTTGTGCAACTCTAAGACCTCCATTGGCCTTGGGGTAAGTAGCTCACACGAAGCCTCTAGGATAACCTTGACCCCTTTGTCTTTCAACAAAAATAATTGCCACCGTGGAAGACAAAAACTCTGACCACTTCCACCTCTTTGAAGACACGACTCTTTTGAGTCGATAGCAAAAAGAATCTCTGAATTTGCTCCCTTGAGTAGTAAGTTATGTAGGGTCAAAGTTGACCTTTTGTACAGAGGCTCTCAGAGAGAGAGGGTCCTATCTACCAAATTTTCCTAAGTCCTATTTCTTTTTAAAACTCTATCTACTGAAATACGACACCAATAAAAATATTGTGTCGTGCAGAAAGGTACAGGTGCCGGTGTACTTTCTGTACCGCCATTGTACGACATCGCCAACCAGTCGACACATGTCATATCATGATTCGTTCTCGTTATCCCCGGAGATGTCGTAATCCTCGGAGATGCCGTAATCCAACGTGGTCGTGCCACGTGTCAATCGATGTGGCAGTGACCGAAAAATCGCCAAAATCTTATTCCGCGATCTCGAAATCCTTCGCGGCCGTCCAATCAAAACCGGGTTTTAATCGTAGCTGTCATAAATCGATGCGCGATATTTGTTACGCTGTCAAAACAATTTGCGCGGTATCCGTTTCGCAACCATATTGTATTGCGTACTTTATAAACCTGTATCCATGCGCGACGTTTATAGTTTCAATTAAATGAATTTGTTCACGCTTTACAGTTTATATATCTGTCAAACCCTATATACCTCAGCACCGATCCTAGTCTATAGGATAAATCTACCGTCTATATTAGACTTGACGGACGACAGGTACCAGGATCAAATCTTAGTTCCGTCAAGTATATTTTGGTAAATCTACCATAATCTACCGCCTGTCTCTCTATATTTTAAGCAGCATAGGCAGCCATGGCTATAGCTTCCACTTCAACTTTCAGTGACTGTGACAAGTGTGGGAGTTGAAGAGAGGAGTTAGAAGCAGATTGCCTTGGCTTCTTTTCTGTCTTTCATTTTAGACCTAGAAAATACTTAAAAAATTCCATTAATTTCTACACTCCCCTTATTTTCTAGTCACTCTTGAATTTGAGACCACACTTCTCTCGACAAAAAATTAGCTTAGGGGAAGGCATAGGTTTGGTCATCATATCTGCTACCATCTCGCTATCTGGTCTGTACTCTAAACTGATTATTTGTTTCTACCTTCTCTCTAACAAAACTGAGTCTAATATCCATGTGTTTCACTTTAAAATGATGTTTAAGATTTGCAGCAATAGCGATTGCTGCCTGATTATCATTAAAATAATTATGCACACCACTCTTAAGGTGACCAAGCTTACCAAGCAAAGACTTGATCCACATCAATTCTTTTACAACAGAGCAAGAGGCCATGTACTTAGCCTCCATGGTGGACTGAAGGCTATTGTACGACATTGCCTACCAGTTAGCACATGTCATATTAGGATTCGTTTCTGGAATCCCCGGAGATGCCGTAATACAATGTGGTTGTGCCACGTGTTAATCGATGTGGCGGTTACCGAAAAATCGCCCAAATCTTATTCTGCGATCCCGACATCTTTCGCGGCCGTCCGATCAAAACCGGGTGTTAATCGTAGCCTTCATAAATGGATGCGCGATATTTGTTTTGTTGTCAAAACAAAATGAGCGGTATGCGTTTCAAGCCCATAATGTACCCCTGTTTCTTCAAACATGTATCCATGCGCGACGTCCATAATTTCAGTTAAATGAATTTGTTCACGCTTTACAGTTTATATATTTGTCAAACCCTATATACCTCAACACCGATCCTAGTCTATAGGATAAAGCTACCTTCTATATTCGACTTGACGGACGGCAAGTGCCAGTATCAAATCTTGGGTTCGTCAAGTATATTTTGGTAAATCTACCAAAATCTACCACCTGTCTCTCTCTCTCTTAAGCAACATAGGCAATTATGGCTCTAGCTTCCTCTTCAACTTTCAATGAATGCGACAAGTGTGGGAGCTGAAGAGAGGAGTTAGAAGCAGACTGCCTCGGCTTCTTTTCTATCTTCCATTTTAGACCTAGAAAATACTAAAAAAATACCATTAATTTCTACACTTTCGAGCAGAGTGGGGGGGTTGCTTTAATTGCTAACGTAGAGCAACGCAACTCTGATGTCAGACTAGCGCTGCATTGCAGCATAACAGTATAGTATAGCAGCAGAGCAGCGCAGCGTAGCAGTCTAGCAACGTAGTAGATTGTGAATGAATTTGCGCTGTTGTAGAATCTAGTTTGGATAAGTATCGATTGACCGAGAAGATCCACGTGTAAATAAGTGAAGCACTTGGTTGACCTACAACTAGCCAGTATTAAGAGTCTTGCAGGCCTAGTCAAAGACAACTCCTTTGGAAGTAGACTTCTGCAACGAGCAATTAATCTTGTAATCTCTTCTCGATTAATAAAGTCCAAATTCTTCCTATGTATGTCGTGTATCACTGTTGTTGCTATGAGTGAATCCTTTTGGTTATTCCTTTGTGCATTACCAATGTGGTGTTATCATCTCATCCTTTTTATTGGTATCGGAGCGGTTCCTCGTGACTCGACAGCATGGAAGGCCACAGAGTATCTAGAGCTGACATGTTGGAGCGAGTTCTTCGAGAGTTGGAAAAAGTCAGATTACACAACGCTCACCTGAGTGACATTGTCGCAACTTTGGAGTCTCGTCTTGGTGAAAGAACTCATGGAAGCACGGAGAGAGAGTTGAGGAGGCATAAGTTAAATCTTCCCAACGAGTTCGACCCCGCCAAGCACAAAAATCTCGACGCGTGGTTGTTTTCGATAGCGAATTATCTGGAGAACTTCCCTGGCCTGTCTGAGCGTTGCAACTCTGAGACCTCCATAGGTCCTCAGAGTAGGCAGCTCACACGAAGCCTCTAGGATAACCCTGACCCCTTTGTGGTTCGGCAAGAAAAAATGCCACCCTGTCAAACAAAATCTTTCACCACCTTCTCCTATGTGAAGGCAAGACTCCCTTGAGTCAATAGCAAAAAGAATCTTTAAATTTTCTCCCCTGATCAGTAAGTTATGGAGGGTCAATGTTGACCTTTTGTAGAGAAGCTCTCTGGGAGAGAGGGTCCAATCTACCATTTTTTTCTAAGTCCTATCTCTCTCTAAAACTCTATCTACTGATGTACGACACCAATTATATTACACTGCCGTACACAAAAGTAAAGCTGCCGGTGTACTTTTTGTACGAGTATTGTACGACATGGCCTAAATGTCAACACATGTCATATTCGGATTCGGTCCCGTAATCCTTGGAGATGTCGTGATCGAATGAAATTGTGCCATGTGTCATCCAATGTGGCGATGACCACAAACCGTTGAGATTATGTTCTTCAATCCCGGCATTTTTCCTGGCCTTCCGATTGAATGCAAATTTCAATCGTAGCCGTCATAAATACTTGCGCGGTATTTGTATCGTTTAAAAAAACAAATGCGTGGTACTCGTTTCTTATGCGCGCAATTCTGTATCCTCGATTGGACCACAGAATTCACGAAGCCTCTAGATAGTATTTAACTAACCCACTACAAGCCACAACCACAGCTGTCCCGGATGTCAAAATGACAACTTGACTGCACCACTATGCAACCTAGACTCCCCTGAGTTCGTAGCAAAAAGAATCATTGCAAAGGACCAACCAGCCGATAAGTTATGAGCCGGCGAAAATGCCAATTTAATACAAATCTCTCTTAGAGAGAGAAGACTATCTACCAGATTTTCCTAAGTCCAAAATCCCTCTCACGACCTCTATCTATTAAAGTACGGACCAATCACATGACTGTAAAGTACTGAAAGGTACTATGGTCGGTGTCCTTTTTATACGGCCTATGTATGACAAGGCCACTTAGTAGACGGCTGTCACTTTTCCACTCGTCCGTATGTTCCCAGGAATTCCTGCGACCAAATATCATCTCTCCACGTGGCGCCAGGTCATACAACGTCCATAAACGTCAAACTGACTATTCCGCGATCTCGGCAGTGATATGCGTCGTTGGATTAATTCCGACATTAAATGTCGACCGTCGAAAAACAAATGTTCGATTCATTTGTTTCGTGCGAAATGACGTCCGCACTGAAATACTTTAACTGGTTCTATGTTTTTTTGTTCATATTGCAGTTAATCGGTTTCAGGATCATGTATGAGTTTAAATACATATCACACCCCATGTAGTTTAACGGACTTCATGACAGACTGGCTAGAGCTACCGGCTACGCCGTACTCTAGCGGTCAGAGGTTCGAGTCCCGCCGGACTCGACCTTTTGTTTGAGAGTGACATTTGTCACTCTTTAGTCCAGCCTGCAAAACTAAGGCAGCCATGGCTTAACCACCCTCTCTATCCTCCAGTGACTACAACAAGTATGGGGGCTAGAGAGAGGAGGTGAAGACAGGCTGTCCGCCTTTTTTTTTCTTTTTATACTAATATATTTATACCTGTAAAATACTCTACAAAATCAATCAATTTCAACAATCTGTACCGTAATCCGTACTTTTACATAACTGAATCTATGTATCCCGTAAACAGTTGTCGTTTAATGAAGTATCCTACGTTGTAACATTTAAATTACTAACAAACCCTATAACATGTAACTCTAGTCCTAGACTTAATGGATAAGTCTACCGGCTACCGCCAACTTTATCAAACGGTATGTACCAGGACCTAATCCTGGATTTGACATCACCCCTTTTAGTAAATAAACTACCTATCCGTAAACCAACAAATATATTTCCTGTAAACCTCTGGATAGCCTAGGTAGCCATGGCTCTAACTTCCTCTCCAACTTTTCAGTGACTACAACAAGTGTGGGAGTTGGAAAGAGAAGTTAGAGGCAAACTGCCTTGGCTTCTTTCTGCATTTCATTTTAGACCTAGAAAATACTAAAAGAACCATCAATTTCTACATTAGACTTGTGTACTCTATATCAGTGTCCCAAAATTTTGTCATTAATGCCCGAAATACAGTGACTAATTCTATTTTATCTGTGACGTTAATCACGGTTCTTGTGAATTAGCGTCGATGGAATTACCGTACTTATTTTATGAATAGTATGGTGTACGAAATGTGTTAGCTGGTACAAACTGTACTTGATTACCGCAAATCGTACCGAAATTGTAGTTAACTTATGTCAATTGCATACAGAACTACGCTTAGAATAAACGTGGAGTCAAGTTTGCCACAAACTCGTTCGCAAACCCAATTTAGAATTATTGATTAATTACACTGAAAGGACGCGACGTGGTACTGATTGTCAAATTTTGTACTTGTGCCTATTTTAACGTATATGTAATGACGACAGATTCTGTATACTTAAATCAGCGTTATAGAGAAATTACAATCAAACATTTTTTTCACAATGGGATTGATACACAAATTAACACCAATGACACTAAGGGTGAAGTTCCATCATACGTTTCTGTAATTGTACGGCAAACTTTACAGACTGGGTCGATTGAGTCAAAGTTCTATCACGTAGAGTCTGTAAGCCACGTGTTCTAATTCGATTGGTGCCACGCAAGCTACGATCTGATATTGAATATCTTTCAGATTTTTAGCACTGACAAACTTAACTTCAAATCTTGACTTGCGTACCATGTACCTACGACGACAAAACATTTATACATTTCGCGCACAAGTAATCATATGACAAAACTTTTATATATTTTGCAGACGCGAGTCTGTACCTCTACTCATTTTTTAGGGTTTCAGTTTTGGAACATAACGAAAGTCCTTTGAAAGAAATAGTGTGGCGAACAAAAGTTACCGAAAATAGCGTGACGAGGGAATGTTACAAAATTTCGTTTTTATTTTCGGTTGTATTTTAGAAAGCGCGAGTCATATGCAAATCTTAAGATTTTTTGTTGGTTTTCCATCATGACACGTAGCTTAATTATCCAACGTGTCACGATTTTTTCTCTCTCTCCTCGAGGTGGGTTGATAATTACAGGAAAAAATGAAGCGAACTCCTCGCAGATGAACATCTGACGGCCAGTATTACCTCCAAGACCTTTGGAGAGTATCGACAAGATTCTCTGTAATGTAGTTTTTTCGTATAAAAACAAAATAGGCGGTACGATGTGGTACGGAGGGTCGCAGATTTATATAAACTACGCCACTTTTTGCCTGATGGAACTTCACCCTAATTCATTATTGACACTAATAATTTCTATAGTCTAATAACAATTCACGGTGTAGAATACTGTACTAAACTGGACAGTACACTGTCAATCGCTAAAAAAAATATTAGTGTTATTAACACTAATCGGGAATCTTTATTTTTTTAAAAAAATTACATAAACTAATTAATCCCTAACTATAATTTGGGTTGTCCTGAATAATAAATACCCGCCCTTTCGATGTCTACAGTAATATGTGTATCCAAACAAATGTGGTAATTCGTACACAGTTGTGCTGTTCACACGGTCGACGGACGAACATATGAGAACGTGATTTTTGTCGACGAGTTTGCGTCTCTTTCTTCCAGTTCACATTCACATGTGTGCGCAATAATGTGAAGTGTCTTTTTATGGCATTGTAATTCAAAAAGTACCATTTCTTACGTATAAACCCTGTCCGTACGCCACACTATTTCCATCGCAGTGTACTTACATTATTAACGCTAATTAAAAAAAAACTCGAATTAGAATAATGGAAACAATAGAAGTATGGATTATATTTCAGGTTTTTTTTTTTTTAAAAGGGCACACAATTAGCGTTATTTACTCCACCGCCAATCGCCATTAGAGTAAATAACGCTAATTCGGTGCCTTTTTTTCAAAAAAAAAACATGAAATACAATCCATAATTATATTTTTTCCATTCTTCTAATTAGGGTTTTTTTTCAATTAGCGTTAATAATGTAATTACATTGCGATGAAAAAAGTGTGGCGTACGGACAAGGTATCTCCGTATGAATTGGTACTTTTTGAATTACAATGGCATAAAAAGACACTTAACATTATTGCGCACACATGTGTATGTGCACTGGCAGAAAGAGACGCAAACTCGTCGAAGAAAATCACGTTCTCATATGTTCGTCCGTCGACCGTGTGAACAGCATGACGGCGTACGAATTGTCAGATTTTGTAAGGGTACAGATATTAGTATAGACTTCGAGAGGTCGGGTATTTATTATTCAGGACAACCCAAATTACAGTTAGGTATATATTTTTCAAAAAAAAGAAATTCCCGATTATTGTTAATAACACTAATATTTTTGTTTGCGCTATTTATTTCTTTACTCTAATAGCGATTGACGGTGTACCGTAACAACAGATTATGTGAACTTCCAATCCATTTGAACCACTTGTTTTGGAGTTTTTACAAAAATTGCACATTACCAAAGAATATGAATTGTACTACAGTATTTAAGAAATATAAACTAGCGTCTGCCGGAAGTAAATACAAAATAGTACATACAGGTATTATACTTTGTATGTACTTCTGTCGTACTTTTGCTTTTTTTGTACGGATTAATCTGTACGGCTAATTTTATTGCTCGTAATTTATTTGTTACCTAATGTCCGTTGATGCGTGGGAACTCTGACAGCTCTTGACTTTATTCTGTCGCTTCTTTAGATTAGAAAAAGATGGTCGATATCGCGAATTCCAGATGGATGAGACATTTAAGTACACTCCTTACGAAGAATCCATAAAAAGTTTGTCTTACAGGCAAGTTGTTCAAAAGATGCATCCACGATTAAGCCACGTGCCTTGTGAGATCCTGGAATCTTTTTGTCGCCGTAAAAGGCGAAGCGTGAAGTTCCCGCCGTCAGATGTACATAAAGTCATCAACACTACACCGTGAATCGCTATTAGCGTAATGAAATAGATAGCGTAATGAAACAATTAGCGTTATTCACGCTAATTGGGAATGTCGTTTTTTTTGGAAATAATTTTTATTCTAATTTTTCGTATACTCTAATTTGCAAACTGCTTTGTAAAAAATTTCGGTGCAGAATATCTCCACACTAAAATATGTGCATGTACGAAATTGTTCAAATCGTACGCCGTCGCGTTTTTTTGACATCCGCGACTGCGGAAAATATTTACGCAATTACATGTTAGCGCGACTCCTTGACAGCGTGAATATCTTTTCTGTACTTTTCTACTTGAAAAAGTACAAAAAAGTACGTCTCTGACAGACCGTACACCACACTATTTACGATGGAACTATATTAGAGTCATGAATCCTATTTTATGGAACACCTCAAATAACGTGCAGGAACATTTAGAATGTCTAATTCTATTTGAGAATTTGCCCAAAAAAACAGGGTACCTCAATTAGCGACCAACACGCTAATAGCGATTCACGGTGTACAGTACAGTATCGAAGGCCATAAAAATGACCAATCCGTATCAAGTAGATTTACAGAATCTTTGTTCTTTTGCTCTCAACCAGCTGAAATATGCGTACCCTTACGACCGACGCCGACAAATTCTAGAAAACAATATTGAAGTACGGAAATAAGGACAATCTGTACTTACGCTCCTAAGGTCTTGGAGTACATCACTGTACGATGGAGTACAGCTCCACGTCTTTTAGGCGCGGGATCCTATTGGTCCGAGTCATACAAACACTTATTGGAGCTCTTTCCCATACATATAAAACTCTGCTTCCTCTGCAATCTCAGCAAACTCAAATTTAGGGTTTAAAAACCTCCTCCCTCTGCAAACACATTCAAGCGCCAACCTTCAGCTTTTCATAATACTCTTTTCTCTCCACTCTTTCAATATCCACTTCATCTCCATGGCATTCTCTTCTGCGCCTCTCGCCCTCGCCCTCGTGGCTGCTCTTCTAGGAGCCTGCCACGCGGCAGGACCGCGCCACCTGTTGGCCAACAATGTGCTCGCAGCGTCGGTCGATGTGAATCCCGATGCGGCTCCGGCCTCCAGCTTCACCACCAACCTCAGTAAGTTTTGGAGCTTATTTCTGGATTCTTGTATTTTTTGAAGCCTTCTTTTCGAATTTTGTCCTTTAAGATTGAGACAACTGTCAATTTTATTATGAGCTGATTCTAAAGTCAGAGTTTTTTTCTGTAAATACTAACTGCTGTGTATAAGATCTTGAAATTTGTGTCTGAACATAGAAAAATTACAAAATTGGAAAAAACACGCACAGGTTGGAGCACAGTATTGATTGTAAACCTTGGAAGTGATAGAATTTAAAGAATGCTAATGTCATGCAATGTTACAAAATATATTTCCCTATGCTCAAATTTCAGATTTCCGGATCTATGCCGGCCAATGTTATGTCTGATTCATACTCAATGCCCATTGACTGTCATTCTGCCAACTCAAACTCTTTGTTTGTCTCTGTTTTCCTCCAACTCCGATGCTGTGAAGCGATTCTCAAGAATCAATTTGACAGCTAGTGTCAACGCTGTGTCAGTTTTTTTTTTTAATTATCTCGTGTCTGAACCACCGAAGCTTTCCTCTTCTCTGTAATGATTTGCCTGCGGTACGGCAGCCGTACACTTTATTCTATGTGTCCGACGCTTTCTCAAGAATCGATGAGACAGCTAGTGTCAATGTTATGTCCATTTGTTGGTATTGAGCCAAAATTCTACATCTACGTGCTCAATTTGTCCACCAATTTTCTAAATATGAACGATAATTATCACAATATATGATCATTACTGCCAATTTCTTGACTTCACCACTGACACTTCCTTTTTCGTCATCTGCAGACGCCTGCGGTACGGATGTCGCCGGATGGGAGAAGCACAACAACACCTTCCCTGTCGGCAAATGGGAGTCGTTCTTTGCCGATAGCGCTGCCGCCTGCGCCGCCTCTTGCGCTGCAAATTCGTACCGCTGCGCTGCAGTCATCTGGGAGGACGCCAAAGTGCTGCCCTACTCCGACGACGCCAAGTGTCAGTTCGTCAGCGAGCTCCGCGGCTTCGTGCCAGGCATGCCAGCTGGCGTCGACCTCTACACGCCATGCAACAGTGAGAACTCCCTCTCTCCCTCTCTCTCTCCAACAGCTGCCATTTCTCGGCTTTGGTTTGCAGCAAGTCAGGCGATCTATGCTTGTTCTCACTCCATTCCTTCCTTTTTGTTTGAGTTCCTAAATGTCCTACGCTTCTTCTCACTCTATCCCTTCCTTGTTGTAAGTTTCCTAAAAGTTAACGGTGGCGATTTTCATCGATATTGCAGCTGGCTGCGGCGCCGTAGTGGCGGGATATGAGCTCCACGAGAACACCCTCCCAGTGGGCGTGTGGGAGGCTTTCTTTGCGGCCGACGCGGCAGGATGCGCGGAATCATGTACGGCCTTTTCTGACCGCTGCATTGCCTCCATCTGGGAGGACGCCAAAGTGCTGCCCCTCTCAGACGACGCCAAGTGTCAGTTCGTCAGCGTACTCACCGGGTACACACCCGACGTCTCCGACGGAGTGGATCTCTATGTCAGATGCTAGCCCGTCTTTGTTGCACAATTATACTTTCCATGGCTGGAAGGTAGTGTACGCGAGAGCTTAAGCAGGTTAAGAAGATCGCAATGTCTAGTTTGAGGTTATTTTAGTGTAGGCTCAGGTACAAGATGCTGACAGTTTACATTCATTCATGGTGTATTGGTAGTGTGTATATACATGATTTTTAGTATTTGAAAGCTGTAGCAAGATTCAGCTAGCGATTTTGATGATGCATCATCTTCGACTTTTTTAGGTAGTGTATGTGTTAGTCAAAACATATCAAGGAATATCCGTAAATATTTGAAGAAATCCACACTAGGCAGCAGTATTCTGTGACAGCTTTTGCCTAAGGCAATTTTCAGCGAATAAATATTCATGTTTATCACACATTGTGGCAATGTCTGTTGAGATTCTTGACCTGTTTTCTGGAATTTGGACATGGTGCTATTCACATGGAATACTATAAAATCACCTGAATTCTGATAATTTTGATTGATTGAACTGTAGCCATGTTGTGATTTTTTTTTGCATCTTTCGCTGCTTGAGTAGACACGTACCTGATCTGTCAGAAATAATAGAGAATTTAGTGATTTAGTGAGTATGCCTAAATTATGTTAGCTGGATCTAAGTTTGAGTTAGTCAATTGCATCTGGCCCAGCGTGGATAAGGCATTGATGAAAACCGCTGACTTATCATTCTCTACCAAAATTGTGCCATTATACAACAACTGCTCAACATTTATGTTAAATCTTGTGGAGGCTTCGTCAATGGATTCATTTGGTTTAATCATAAATTGGGAGAACAAATATTTCCCGATGTTTTGGACACCCTTCTCAAATTGATTTTCCAAGGTCGTCCAACGCTCATACGAAAGTTATAAGCGAGAAAATGGTCATGGACTGACGCGGTTGACAATTGCATCAGTGCAGTAATAGCGGACAGAAATTTTCGTTTCCAAACTCTATTTGCTTTCCGATCGGAAATCGACATCTCCTCCTCTTCATTGACCACTTTGCAATGGCAGCGAAGTAGGAATTGTGCTTTATTATCCTTTTTTCACACTTGATAATTTGTGCCATTGAATATCACTATCTTTCCGTGAATTATTTATACTAGCTCTTCATCTTCACTCCATTCATCTAGATTGGAATCATCATCTACGATAAATTTCCCCTTACGAATTCGCTTCTTTCTCCCCTCATTTTCCACTCCCTCCCGAAAACGACCGCCAATTACTTTTTGAAGGCTCTATTCCGCCCCTCTTCCGGTTGCCGCCCTCCAAACATTAACCACTTGGTTCTGGATCCGCTGAAGAATCTAACCGATCTGGCGGATCCGGATCGGATGAGGGGTCAGAGAATGAGATGGAGTCCAAACTGGTTTGTTTTTCTTTCTTCCCATGGCGGCCGATGGCTGTGATAGTCAGGAAAATACACTCTACTCAATGTTGTTTCCGGAGATTCATCTGACTTGAAATCAATTCTTATTGGCAGCCATAATATTATAAAAAATAGACGTGTATCATCACAAAACATGTCTCCACACGCCATGGGCCAACACGCTGTTAAATGCGGGATGCAAAAGTTATTTTTTTTCCTTCTACAAAAAAAAGAATGTTATTATTTTATGGTTTGGATTTGTAATAACAAAACCATAATATAATATAAAAGTGTTGTCTAGTTACAGTGTATCCATAACTGTAAACCTCCCGCTCAAAAAAATGATACAATTTAATTTTGTTATATTATCAAATAAAAGAATGCCTTATTTACATTTTTGGAGTATAAATACGAAAAACAATTTATCTATATCTTGTATTTTCTTGCTTGTTGGTGAAAGTCACAGTTTTACCTTCACCTTCCCTTCACAGTTCTTCGCTTTGTGAGAAAGTACGCCTAAATTGAATTCAAAAGCACGTGTTAAAGCATCACAATTAAACTTTATGCTAAATCGAATTAAGCATCACAGTTAAATTCTATGCTAAATTAATTCAAAAGTACAAGTGATTAAACAACAGAACTTACTACTATTTGGCTTCACAAGTGCAGTCTTTGCCAACAAGATCTGATACTGTTGAGCTGCCATTTAAGTGTACGAGGTGCATGTCATAAATTCCTCTCTCCTTCTCTCCCCTCCTCTCCTCTTCTACCCTATCCTCTCGTCTCCTCTCCTCGCCTCTCCTCAAAACCCACTTTCTCTTCCACCCACTCCCCTCACCCTTTCCCAATCGTCCCCTCTACCCCACCTCCTCTCTTCCCATAGCCCTCTAAAAGACAAAAAAAGGAAAAATCTTTGGATGAAAGAAGAATTGGAGGGCAGCTCTAGTTGTCTCTCTAGTTCTAGAAGCATCTCCGATAGTTCACGTGAAGTTAAGCGATATGAAAAAGTGAGAAAAGAAAAGGGAAGGGAAAGGTAAAAGAGGATTTAATAGTGAGTAAGAAGGAGAAGAGGATTTTTGAATTGGCGGTAAACCGAAAAACTTCAGCGGATCTAATTTTGAAGAAGAACATGAAGGCGAGCCTGATTTTGAAAACTTTATAGAAGAATTTGAATGGCAAAGAGAAAATGCGGAAAGGTCCAAAGGCGCGAAAACTGTGGAAATGGAAAGATTTGGCGGCCACCAACGAATTGATCCAAAGCTGCACCGGATCGATCCATGATCATTTTCTCACTCATACTACGGCTCATGAATATTGGAGGGCATTAAAAAACGAATTTGAGAAAGGAGTCAAAGACAACAAATTATGTCTACAAGAATTTTATTCAAATATAGGTTTAAAGATAAACACCGAGAGAGACGGTAATGGGGACAGAGAGGGATGGGGAGAGGGAGGGGAAACCGAGAGAGGAAAGGAGAGGGAGAAAGAAGGGAAAACCGAGAGAGAGATGGAAATGGAGATGGAGAACAGAGGGAGTGGGAGGGAAAGAGGTTAAATATTCTTTTGTAGCAAATGAGTAATCTAGATAAAGCTGTACTTGAAAATGCGAAAATGCAATTGTTTCTAACCGGATTACTGTAAAGATTTACTATGTTTGATAAGATAATCCAATCTATGAAGAACGTTACATTTGAATATGGGGTGAATTGTTTAAAAACTGTTGAGAGGTCTAAAGAGAGTCAACGTCAAGTTTCGGAATTAGTGGGAGCCTCAGTACGAATACCTTGGATTCTTCGGATCTTAAATCGTTTCGACGAAGAGCGGGTATAAGGGGAAAAATTAGAGGTACAGGTAGAACAAGATGTCAAAATGTCGGATTTGGTAGGAGTCAATTTGACCAAGCTAATCCCCCTAATATGACATGCTTTAAATGTGATAAGAATGAACATTTGGCAACCGAATGCCCTGATAAAAAGAAGCACTGTAATATTTTCCATAAGCGGGACATGTAAGCACTCAATGTTACCAACACGAATGCGTACATTTTTCTTTTTATGCCGATCGAGGAATTGGATTAGGATGAGGCCGAGGACGCTGACGTGGTCGGAACCACCTAAGAGGAGCCGGATGTTAATGCAATTGCGTAGAATTTGGACATGACGTCGAGGAGCGATATCAAAACTGAGCAATTTATTGGATGAGAAAAACGACCTAATTTTAAATTCGGGTTCAAGTAATCACTGTGCGAGGGTTTGGGCTATTGATACCGGTGCCACACGTCATACTTGTACAGATTTAGGTTTATTTTTGGATGATAAAAAGCTCACAGTACCAAAGAATATTAACGCATGAAGTGGGCATGTCATTCTAGTGGATATTGGGCAAAAACAAACTTGTGAGAGCTTAAAACATACTTGTTAAAGAGGGGGGAAAGTCACTAGATGTGTTTAGTCTACAAACTGACAAAAAGGAGGAGAATGTTATCGATCATGTTATGTGAAAAAATCTATAACCAAGAAAGTTACCACGGAAAGAGATCCAACAATAGTTAATATAGAACAAATGGTAAGAGAAAAACCCTTTGCTTTAAAGGGGTAAAAATTACCTTCTATTTGCGAATCAGCATTCCTAGGTGGATTTGGAGAGGGAGGGGAGGGAGAGAGGGGGAGGGGGAGGGGGAGGGGGAGGGGGAGGGGGAGGGGGAGGGGGAGGGGGAGGGGGAGGGGGAGGGGGAGGGGGAGGGGGAGGGGGAGGGGGAGGGGGAGGGGGAGGGGGAGGGGGAGAGGGAGGGAGAGGGGGAGGGGCAGGGGGAGGGGGGGGGGAGGGGGAGGGGCAGGGGGAGGGGGAGGGGGAGGGGCAGGGAGAGGGGGAGGGGGAGGGGGAGGGGGAGGGGGAGGGGGAGGGGGAGGGGGAGGGGGAGGGGGAGGGGGAGGGAGAGGGGGAGGGGGAGGGGGAGGGGGAGGGGGAGGGGGAGGGGGAGGGGGAGGGGGGGGGGAGGGGGGGGAGGGGGAGGGGCAAGGGGAGGGGGGGGGGAGGGGGAGGGGGAGGGGAAGGGGCAGGGGGAGGGGGAGGGGGAGGGGGAGGGGGAGGGGGAGGGGGAGGGGGAGGGGGAGGGGGAGGGGGAGGGAGAGGGGGAGGGGCAAGGGGAGGGGGGGGGGAGGGGGAGGGGGAGGGGGAGGGGCACGGGGAGGGGGAGGGGGAGGGGCAGGGGGAGGGGGAGGGGGAGGGGGAGGGGGAGGGGGAGGGGGAGGGGGAGGGAGAGGGGGAGGGGGAGGGGGAGGGGGAGGGGGAGGGGGAGGGGGAGGGGGAGGGGGAGGGGGAGGGGGAGGGGGAGGGGGAGGGGGAGGGAAGGGGGAAGGGGGAAGAAGAGGGAGAGGGAATGAGAGACACAAGAGAAAAAGAGAGGATCGAGAGACAAAGGGGGAGAGAGACGATAGGTATATGGATATGGATAGGGAGAGGGAGAGGGATGGGAATAAGAAGAGGGAGAGGGAGAGGGAGTGGGATAGGGAGAGAAGAGGGAGGGGGAGGTGGAGGGTATGAGAAGGAGAGAGAGAGAGAAAGATATATAAGGAGAGAGGAGAGGGAAAAGGGGAGAGAGAAGGGGTTAAATGCGTGTACTTTCTTGATCTGTATTTGTCTACTATGTGTAAGATGGTCGGTCTAGGTTCTTCCATACTTGTCGTAGTCACTGGAGAACAGAGATAACCATGGCTGCCTAGACAACCAAGGAGGCAAGGAGGGGAGAACTATGAGATAGAAGGTGTAGCAAAGAGAGATTGAGCGACCTGGATTTGATCCTGGTTCCTTTGGTCCACCTCCGTACAAATGTAGGCGTACGCCTTATACGTTGGAGGATGATGTTAGATACAAGAGGTTTGAAAATTATTTAATAATGTTTACACCAGAATCATCCGTTTGACGGCAAAACCGCACAGACGTACACGGAACAGTACTGTGCAGAATTAATACCCATCGCACGAAACAAATGTCGAGACATTTGATTCAACAAACGTCATTCAAAGTATGAATTCGAATTGTAAGGCTCACAGAAAGTCCGGGTTAACGGAATAACGATTTGGCGGTTTGTGGACGCGACATCACCGGATGACACGTGGCGAAGAGTGGTGGGAACGCCCATTTCACAGAGATTAGAATGACAATTTACAAAGCAACCGTCAACAGGATGGCCATGCCGTACTATGGCCGTAGAAGAAGTACATCAGCACATATACCTTGTTGTACTTTACAGTAATTTCATTGGTGTCGTACTTCACTAGTAGGGGGTTCATAGTGGGTATTAAGGACTTAGAATATTTTGATAGGTAGGCGCCTCTCTCCTAGAAAGCAGCATCTGTATAAATCCGCAGACTTTGCCATTTAATATCAACTCACTCGGTTGACCATTTTCGGTTATTCTTATTGTTGCGGACTCAGGGGAGTCCAGGCTACACAAGGTTGTAGTCGATCAAAGTTTTTGCCTGCCAGGGTGGCGGTATTTCTAAGGGAAAGTCAAAGTGGGGGAATGTGTCCAAATACTCATATTCTAACTTTGCATTCTGCGGGGAAACTATGCACACAAAAAGTCTTCTTTCACGGGGGTAAAGTTGTATTAGGGTTCTGACTGTCAAGGTGTCAGTCATTTGGGTTTGTATGAACTTGAATTCAGCACTATCTAGATAAGCTTCTTGTGAGCTGCTTATTTAGAGGACCAGTGGAGGTCTCGGAGTTTCAGTATGGCAGGGTAGTAACGCAGCTTTGCAGTATAGCAACGCAGCATAATATAGGTCAAACTATACTATTCTAAAACCTAGTATAGGTTGGACACAGTGGATAGAGATAGCCACGTGTACTTAGTCGGGTAGTCGTAGTACTAAGTGGATCAGCGGATGGCTAGTTTAAATAGTTGAATAGACTTGGTAAAGAGGACCCTCTCTTTTCGAGTAGACATCTACTAGCGAGCAATCAATCTTGTAATCTCCTCTCTGAATTAATATAAGCTCTCAAGCTCTTCATTGTGCAAAATGTGTATGCTTTGTAACCTTGTTGTTGCTACGAGTGGACTCCTCGTAACTTTCCGTTGTGCATCACTAGTGAGAGTGTATCAACTTTACGCCTTTTACACCTATTCTGGCCAAACAGTGCCGAAACCAAAAAGGTCTACTAAATAAGACACAAATGTATCCCACTTAGAAATATAGGAAAGAAATAGAATTGGCCGTTTCAGATTTAACAATATCACCTTGACCAGAAAAGAGAATAAAAGATAAAATTAAGGAAAATAGCGAAGCAAGCTCAACATACCACGGCAGTCAACGATAATAAAGAGATAAGGCGAAACCTCTCTCGATGGTACCTAACATTGGTATGATCCTACTTCACCACTCGGTGTGCGCAGCTCGAGACCGACATGACTTTTCTCGGTTTCAAACAACAAAAAGTCAAAAATCACCCAAAGATGGATAGTGCCAACTACCCGCCCGAAGTATGATCTTAACAAAAGACAGATTTCAAAACCAAGATGACAATTGAGTCAAAATAAACACAAAACAAAGATTCTCCAAAAGAAGGTTTTGTTAAGAATTTCTGGGGGTTTTCTCAGAAGACAGTACTGAAAAAGCAATTTGTCTCCTTCGGCCCTAAGTGCCATATACAACCAAGTTTGTCCGCTTTCAGGTCCAAAAGTCAAAGCAATGCAAGGAGCCAGTGAGCGGGAAGCAAATGCTATTGGACTAACATAAGACAAAGTCAGTCGTACTACACCTAGGGAAAAAAGTTATACTTCCGACTGCGCCTAGATCAGCGGCCGAAGGCAAAATTCGTTCCACTCTTATTAGACAAAGTACTGAAAATGACGCGGAGACGCCAAACTTTGACCTGATGTAATTAATGGACCGAGAGTCAGTTAGACCTAAACTGAATTCCTACAAACAATTAACAACCTAATCTAGAGGACAATCCAAAAATTTACTTGGCGTTCCACAATGTACCCCCCACTAGGGTCGGTGGCAACTGGTCGCATGTAACAGAATTTCAATCTTTGAAGCGGGATAACTTTGTCGTCCGGCCTTCGTTAGGCGCGAAGTAAAGTGCGTTTCGCTCAGTTTAGGAAATACAAGAGTCATGTCCGGATTGGTGTACTTCCTAATCTGTACTCTAATGCTTGTACGGGGTGGAAAGAGGCCCGCAAATCCTGGGGAAATAAAGGTGTGCCGGAAACGCACATGACCTTGACATGTGGCCGTGGGTCGAAAACACGAGACGACAACATGTAGTACTTTCTAAGTTCGACGATGATATCAAATGTACTTCTACTATTTTGAGTTTCTTTGTACAGGTACTTACGCGGTACAGCGTTAAGTTTTACAAGAAAACAATAGAAAAAAAACCCTTCCTTTGGCACATGGGGACATACCCTTAGGGTGTGTTCCCACGTGATAAAACACGGGATTTTTCTTGTCTTTGACGTTGAAAAAACAGACCCGTACAAAAAAACTGCAAAAACCATGGTACAATTTGCGTCATTTTGAAACTTAAAATGTACTACAGCTTGTCGTCTTGTTATTTTCAACCCACTGCCACGTCAAAAAACGTCATCTTCAAACTTTATTTGAAAACGACTCGCGAGTCGGTTTTATTTAAAGTATAGGTTGACCAACGAATATGATCATGTGTTTGCACCTGTTATAAACTTTCAAAACATTTTCTCAAAACGTGAACTACACATTTATTTTTTGCAACATGTACAGACATTTTTTTTCGTAAAGGATCCGCGGAGGGGTCATGAGCAACGTATGTCAATTCGCAAAAAACAAAGTCTTTGAAAACCCCTCATTCCCTCTCCCTCTCACACTATCTTGTTTCTCTCTCACATTTTTGGAGCGAAACACGATAATATTGCTATGCAATAAAAGTTATTTGGAAAATCGTTCTTTAGATTACCTTTGGGCATTTTTTTGATTGCAAATCGAGTTTGAAAAGTTAAAAAAACGAAATCAGCAAGCCATGGCCAATAATTCTTGAATCAATGACGCCGACATTAGCACAAGTGAGCATGACGTCATAGTATTGCAAAATCCTAAGCATCTATATTGTAAAAAAAAAACTAGACATCTACAACGGTCGCAATTTTGTAAATTTTAAAAATTGTCGCGAGTTTTGTAATCGTCTACAACGGTCACAAATTGTATCCACGTCTACATCCGTCACAAATTAAAGTAACGATTTTGGTCATCGAACATAGGAACATACTGAAAATCTGTACGGAGAATCTTCACTAAAAAATAAATTAAGAAGACTAAGTTATGATTACATGGGAACACACCCTTAGTGGATGGCAACAAGAGAGTGAAAGAATGTCTTCCGTCAAAGCTTTTCTCACAACTTCCGATGGCCTCGCATCCACCCTAGGGTAAGTTACATGGCCTATGCGAGGTGTATGCACCTGATCGCGCATTCATCGTGGATACTTTTTCACTTTTCCACGAGGCGAAATGTTATACATTTAGGCTCCAAAAATTGACCTCCTTCAAGTCACTTGTTGCAAACTGAAACGTTCGACTGATAGCTTATCTCATTCTGCATTCACGGTCGAGGTTTACGCCGATAACTGTGGAGAATTAAATTAGTCATTCAGTAGCCTTTTTTTTTTTACCAAACAAAATATATTGGTATGGCACTGTACGAAATAGTACGACATTCAGTAAACAACCTCGTTTTTGCCATAATGGAACTTCACCCTAAGCATGATATCCATAATGTCACATAAAACATGACGTCTATAGTGTTAAAAAATGACGTGACGTTTAACAAAGGCCGTCCCCTCCGTCTAGCGTTACCAGTAACTGTGGGGAAACATTTGTTGACAGTTGTGTCCTGTACTGTCTTGTAGCTTTCCAGCTAAGTTTACATCAGTCGTGCGGTTGTACCATCAAACTTCGGTCGTACCATCAAACTTCAGTATTGTACAGTACTAAAAATCTAGAGTCGTATCTTCTTACGAATGGTACACCATCAATCGTTATTAGCGTTATGAATGCTATATTGACACCCCCAAATTTTGACCCCAAAATATGAAATATAATTAATAACACTATTTTTTTCTACTTTAATTAAGGTTATGGTGAATTGACTTTAATAATTATAATTTTTGATTTTATTGAATAGTGTTTTGTACGGACGTGTCATTTCGTACAAAATAGTACTTTGCTAAGGGGGAAAGTACGAAATATGGATTAAAATAATCGCGATCTTACGTAAAACTGCGCTCAGAATAAAAGGCAGAATGATATTGTACCTATTTTAGCGTAGAGATATTGATCGCGTATTAATTATACGGGATAAAACCTAAATTAGAATTGAAAATAAATTAGAGTAAAAGGACGCGACGGTATACGATTTATCAAATTTTGTACTTTTACCTATTTTTATATGAAGATCCTGATGACAGATCCGTTGTACCCACATCAGCGTTATGGATCAATTAGAGTAAAATTTTTTTTTCGATATCTTGAAAAATTCAAATTAGCGTTAATAACGCTAATTATTTCTTAACATTAAAATTTCTTAACGCTAATAACGATTCAAGGTGTAGTACGTAAAGAATTTGGGGTTCCATAGAAGCGGCCAGGAAGCACCATACAGAATTCATAGGTCCATAGGGAAATCGTACATTAAGGTTTTGTACGTGTTTTGCACCTATGAACAAAAATGTGCGGACATTTAGTGCGGATTACGAACCCGTGTGAGCATTGGTAAGATTCATAATTTCATATGGTAATCGCACGATTTCAGAATCTACCCACAGACATTCCGCACGTTTTGTTCTCTACTGTACTGTACTTCAGTCAGTTTTTGTACTAAACCGTACACCACAACTGCTCTGGATTTCATCCAGTGGAAACTCGAAAAGGTGTCTCATATCCCAAAAGTTCACTAACCAATACCAATACCAAAGTAGAATCAGTGCTTTTGTAGTTCGTATCATAATTATAAAAATAGACGGCTTGATACTCTTTCGAACTAAAAATGCAATATTGGAGGGCGATAGCAACGTCCCTGTAGCAGCTATCATGTTGAAGGATTTTGAATCAGCTCCATGGTTCATTTCTATCAGATGGCATTAGCAATTCTGTTTTTTTCAAGTGGAAGAAACTTGCATTTACGTCCGAACTGTAGTAATGGTTGTCCCTATCCTATTGCCTCATTCAATTTTATTTTTAAGCATGTTTTTCGTTGTTAAATCACCTGGTTTTCTTTTTTAGTAGCCATAAAGTAGTCGTCAGTTGTAGACATACCTGTTCGTACACGCCCTGAATAAACGAAGCTGATTTTTTTTTTCCTGAGAGCAAATCACGATGGAGATTATGTTTAAAGCAAAATCTGGTAAGTTTTCATGCTCATTAGTATTCCAACAAGTGTTTGGAAATCTTCAGCAGGTCTGCTATTGTACATTAAAGTTTCTTGAGTCTGCTTAAGCTCTTCGGCTGCATGTTATCTGTTGAATTCAGCTTTATTTTTATTATCCTTCCTTTTTCGTGAATTTTCTTAGGTCTGCTTAAGCTCTTTTGCTGCATGCTTTTTTTTTTCATGTGGATATAATGTGGTATTTGTTTACTTCAACTTTTTTTTTGTTTACCTTGCTTTTTCCGTGTGAATATAGCTTTCCAAGCAGTGTCAGCAAAGGCAGAGAGGGTGATTTCCGATATGAAGGCGGACGCAAGTGACTTCATTGGCAGCATCAGCAGCAATTCTGGAAGTCCAAATAGTAATCTATCTCAAGGTTGTGCCACATTGCTGCTTTCTGTTTCTTTTTTTGAACAATTTCGAAGCATCAGTGTGATTCGCCAGTTTCTGTGTTTGTGTTTTTCTACAGTCAAACCTTTGATGTGGTTTTGTTGTTTTATGGTGATTATGCGACTGCATTTAAAGTTCAGTGTAAATTATCACATGGGCAAATTTGAATTTTGTTTGTATGCGAACTTAGGAGATAAACTGGTCTGAAAACTGATCTACCATTCTGCTGAAAATTTCTATGAGATACCAGCCTATCAGTCCAATGCTGCGTTTTTAAAAGCTTTATGGTGATAGTAAATGCAGTTTGAAATATTGCTTGTCGGCAATCCACATAGCAGAGGGCTTATTGGAGGATAAGATCTCTATTTTTGCAGGAAAGTCAAATTCACCATCATTTAACAAGGTAGAGAGTGAGAAGCAACAAGAAGGAGAGACAAAGGAACTTGTTTGTCCCATTAAGGTAATTTTCAGCACTTTGCTTTGTGTCGGACTAGGTGTGTCGGCTCTGGTACTTTCATTCTTCTCGTTTTATCCTCGTTACTTTTGTGGGGAACTACACTTTAACAGGTTTGTTCTCTGGATTGCAGATGCCTCTTATTGATGATCCAAATGATCTCGATTTGCCTCCTCAATTGTATTTCCAAACGTCTATATCTTCAGATGGAACTGCCCTGGAGGTAAGAGCAAATTTTTTCCTCATTGTGTTTTGCATGCCTTTTTTTCAATTGAGTTTTCTCCTTGATTGTTTTTAGGAAGATCTTCTGTGATGACATATCAATTATATAGTCGGCATTGACGGTTAAGTGTTGCTATGCCTAGGCAGACTCTCTCCAACTATTCTTTACAACTTGTAAATTGGTGTATTTGTGTGGTTGTCTGTCTAAATCCCCATCCAGTCTCAAAAAATGAAAAAATTAAAGCGTTATTGTCTTGTACTTTCTTTATCCCAGTCACACGGTTCGTACATATCATGGTGATGCTGGTCAATTTTTGTGATTCAATGATTCAAGTAAATGGCAGCAAACACTTTTTGTTCTCTGTTCAAAGACACGTTGTTAGTCTATTTCCAAATTGTGCCAGGAGGATGAAATAAAGGATGTACGACCTGAACTGGCGCCTAAGAAAGAGCCAGAATTTTGGCGCCGATATTTTCCAGCTGTGCGACGAGTTCGTCCGGAAATTCCAGTTAGTGGGGAGCTTTCAACATCATCAAATGAGGATAACATCCCAGACTCCACACATCTTGTTGTGAAGTCTTCATCCATGCCTTTGGTATAGATAAACACGAAAGCCCATCTTCTAGGTATTGAGTTAGGCATTTTCTTTAGGCCTTGTACTAGTTATCGGTCCTTCATACGATGCATGAATGTGAGGTTGCGTGTCCTATTTTTTGTCGGGTTTCATGATTCGTTGAAATTTTGACGACATGGACAATCTGTTTCGAGTTTTGTTTTTTCTTAGTGGACAGAACTATTTTTCTTTGCCATGAGAAATATTTCTGCATGTCTTTATGAATGCAGGAAATGTACTAGTGAAATTGAGATAAAACATTGAATTGCAATTCTCTTCCGATTCTTAAAGAGCACAAGGGAGAGAGAAAGAGGGAGTGAGAGAGCGAGAGAGTCAACAATACAAACAGTATCTTTTTGGAGAGGGAGAGGGAGAGACAGCCTGAAAACAGATCAATGTAACATGAGAGATGGAACAAGAGAGCAGGTTAGGAGTGAGGGTGAGAAAGTAAGAAAGGGAGACAGAGAGAGAGGGGGGGGAGGGAGAGTGAGAGGGAGACACAGAGAGGGAAGGAGGGGGGGAGGGGAGGGGGAGGGGTAGGGGGAGGGGGAGAGAGAGGGGAGGAAAGGGGGAGGGGAGGGAGAGGAGAGGGAGAGGGAGAGAGAGATTTTACAAATAGTATCTGCAGCTTGCTGAATTAACCAGGCTTGTTAGGTGCAATGCAGAGAGTGGAAACTGATGCATCAGAAGAGGAGGCTTACCAGAGTGCCTATCAAGCTGTTGCAATTGCCTCTTCAAGAGTTGTCAGGCGTTTGGCATCGGCTGTCGGGTAAGTCTTTGTTAATGGAGCATCTGATCACCCTTCTTATTTACATCATTTTCTTTTTGTAAAGACTTTCAATTTTCATAATGTTGGACCATGTTGGGAACCTTGTTGGGAAGCTCGCCTTACAATCTTATCCATGGGAAGGTCTGGATAGCTGAAATATTTAACGGCTATCTGAAATCTGATTGCAGTTGCTGGGATTGGTTTCGCTGTACAGAGTCGCAAGATCTGTCAGGTCTATTGGACACTTGGCAAGTACGGAGGATAATAACCCATTGAGCACAGAACAGGTTCAAGTTGTCGCTGAAAAGCTGACAGCCACTATAAAGCATTCTGTTGGAGCTGGTATAGCTGCCTTAGGTTCCTTACATGTTAGGGAGAGGGACAAAAACAGAGAGAAGGAGAAAGAAAAGGACCGTCAGAAGGAGATTAAGAAGTGGCATGGTGCAAATATGGGAGAATACCATCCCCTTTTATGGTCCCTGTTTGAAGCAGGTTGGAATCAATTCTATGATTTTACACTTTACACCCAAATTGGAAAACTGCTCTTTTCCTGAAAATCCTGCATCACATGCTAATAATGAATTGCATCTCAGGATAAGATATTAAAATGTTTAATGCAACTCATCTTACAAACGCTACTGCTGTCATTTTGTCATTGTGCTGCCATTCGTTTTGTTGTTCATTTACAGACTGGTGTGGTGTGGTTTTTTTTTTACTAGTAGACTATCCTGTCTGTTAAAATTGACAATATTTGCTTCGATTGTTTAAATTCTTGGCTTCACGGTGGTAAGCGTGTGACCATGTAGCTTTTGAAACTAGGGGCAAAGTGATCTCGTAATATAGAGAGATAAGTTTTCAACTTATTATTTTTTCTCTCGCTGGAATCGTTTGCAGATACTCAATATATAGAAACCCGTAGTCAAGAGACAAATGGGAAGTCTACTCGCTCAGCAGATGTAAGTTTTATTGAGGAGATCCACGGTGCTCCGCCTGATACTTTTGTACCACAGTTGGCGGAAATTATGGCTGGAATCAAGAACGAGCAAAAAATGGCTATTTTTTGGCAGGCAGTCGTAAAAGAGGTGAGGAGGTCAGGGGTGCATTATTGCAGGAGCTTTATCCAAAATACCTTTGTCCAAAATTAGTTTGCTAAGTTATGATATCCTTTCCAATGTACAAGCATTATGTCATCTGTAGACTGAAGGTTAATCGCTGTTTGGAGTGGCACAGAGAGAGTGAGGGAGAGGGAGAGGGAGAGGGAAAATAAAGAGAGGGAGAAGGAGAGGGGGAGAGAGAGTGAGTATGTGTGTCTGATTCGCTCCTGCCAATTTTTGGGCTCCTGGGATAGGCCAGCTTCAGCAAAGGTGGTATGAAGGGATACCCATTCCTCGGCTTCCTCCTGACGCAAATCCGGATATGCACACTTGCCTTCTTAACCAACAACTACAACTTATCAACTGCTGTATAGCTCGAAGAGAGCGGCGAAGAAAGGCACTTGCGGCTCTCGAGTTGGTCGCGAGTCTACCCATGTCAGAGTTAGGTTCTGACCAGGTCGACCAAGCAGACGGGCAAAGGCCTGCCGACGATGAAATAGTCCAACAAGGAATCAGCCAGGAAGGTGGGAATAAGATGGAGTCTGTGAACGATGTCCGGGAGGTTGATCCTGAGCAAGAATCTGGAATCCTCCGTGTAGCAAAGCTTCAAAATGGAGTTATCGTCAGAAGACTGGGAGTGTCAGGACCTGTGATGGGCCTGAAGTTGCTTGAAACAGGGGAGCCTTTATGTGCTCCAGTCTGTCAGGTGCGCTCTTTATTTGTGGATGACGCCCTACTGTCTTCGAATGCATTTTTTTTTTCTGCAGGTTTATTTTTTGCTGTCCAGTTCTGCTTGAACCCACTACTGGAGTTGTTGAGCAGCCAAACATAAGATTTTTGTGTGATGTTTTATGCCGCATAGTTGTTTGAAATTTGATGTCTTTGGTATCATTCTGCCATACTTGCCCCATGTGTACTGAATCTGATTCAGTTTTGTTATTTCTGGGTTCCTACTTGGCTTCCTTTTTGCAGGATGGACCAGTGTTGACTGAAGATTTTGTCAGGGAAACTGAGGAGCTTATCATGCGCACAGGAAGGTGGGTGCTAAAAATATTCCCAGGAAGGCTGTGAAATTGGTTTGGACCATTTTGTTATGAATTGCTTGTTCATTGCCTAAATTTTTGTGATGTCTTTGCCTTGTACAGTGTCGGCTCGGGCTGCTCTCAGCTCTTCTCCGATATGCAGGCTTTCAAGGTACGAGTGGTTCACCTCTCACCTTAATTCTCGATTACCAAGTTATCTAGAAAACTACAATGCAAATCCACCCATATTTATTTTCGGTTTTTCCAGATCAGGTCCAGCATACATGTTCGTAACAAACATAGCTTTTCATTTCCCATAAAGAAAACTAAATATCCTTCATTGAATTGTGTTTCTGCTACTGAACATTAGTCATCCTCCTATGATACTGCTCCTTGTTACATGTACAGCGGCAAAATGAAGCATTATATGGTGTATATTCTTAGTATAAAAAGTACATTCATCAAGGATTTTAGCTGGTTTCTTAAAAAGGTAAAGTTTGTAATGAGACTGTTAGCTTTTTATTCAGGCTGCAAATCCTGGTGCAATTATCGAAGATTTTGTGCGGTGGTATTCTCCTCTTGATTGGGCAAGCAAACAGCACAACTCGTGTGAAAGCGCTCAATCGAAACAAAACTCAACTGAACAGAGGGATGTTCTTGGTTCATCACAAAATTTAGGGGTTTCCGAAGGAAGTGAGAGTCTCAAGAATGCCCGAGGATTTCTCAGTACTCGCATGCAAGCAGAAGGTGAGAAGACGTGAATGTGTATTGGTTTGTTCGGTTGTTTGCCTTAGGCTGAAGGCAGGTCAGATGAAAAATCCTAAAACCTATCTGATATCTATTAAAGATCCTAAAATCCTCGCTGGTATTAAAAGATTCAATACATGCTCAGCAGTCAGTTAACATCAAAAGGCTGTTGGCTCTGCCTCGTCAACAGTGGAAAAATGCTCCGATTTCTGCCAGTATGATTGCTGGACTTTGAACCTTATTATAGTGGATGTGTCTTTTGGCTGGAACTTCACTAACTTGCACCATGTTTACAGTGGATAATGGATTTCCAAATTAGTAGAGTGATTCATTAGAGTGCATAGCATTTATGCTATACAGTGCTCACGTTCTGCATGAGATGGTTTCAAGCTTAGCAGATTAGGTGGGGAAAGTTGTTCAGTACGCCGGGAATCATTATTAGAGTTAAAAAAAAAATTGTGCGGGGTCTATGTAGTGTAAATTCTAATTTAGGTTCGAACGACATGGACTATTTTCAGTCGCTTACCAAATCAGCATTAACAAGTAATAATTATTTATGTTATTTTATGTTATGCACCGGATTAGTGTTGTTGACTGTAATAGCGATTCACAGTGTACTCCATCTCCCGAGAGTCATGACTAAACCAAGGTGACTGTCAATATTGTGGTAGGGAACCTCTGGCAAGAGCTCTGGCAGTCAGCAAAGGCGGTACCAGCAGCTCGACAAGCCCCTCTTTTTGACGAGGAGCTTCTAGGGTGGGTGATTTTTGCGACTTTTCTCACAAAGCATTCCTCCTTCATAAAGTGATTGATGAGCAGTTTTGCAAGTAGACTGGTTTGTGTCCTCTTATGAAATTTCAAAGCACTGGCAACTAACTGAAAAATCATTGTTGCAATTACAAGTCAATCTCCTCTTTTTTTTGACGATATTGAAGTCATTGCTCTTTTTCTGCTCCCTGATGGGTGGATTCCTTGGTAGTCGTTGAATAGCCTTTTTATTTCATAGTCTTTTTCATGCTCATGTCGTTGTTTCAGTTGCTGAAGAATCTTGAATCCTTTGAAGAAGCCAGTTAGTCTGTTTTTCGATCTTATAGAGGTTTGCTAAAATGGGCATTCAAGTCAATCCTTTTGGTTGGATGCAGTGAAAGCACATTAAATGCATTGGAAAATATAGCTCCCTCTGATCTTTTCGAACAACTTTTTATAGCTGCTGTAAGTACCACCATTCCTTCTATTTATGACATCCCCGGTTATCTGCCACATGCCATGGGTTTACCAACTTTTGTGACATAATATGCAGAATCATGATTCTTGCAATGCTCCCCTAAATGAGGAATTTGTTAGATCAACACTGTCAGAGGGGCCTTTCCCATGATGTACCATTTTAAGTGAAGTTGAATCTGGTTGGATTCTAGTACTCTGTTGCTCAAGGGGTGTTGAATAAGAAAAACTTCTATCAATTTGAGAACAGCATTGTTGGGTGAACCAAATTACGAACAATGTTTTTCAGTCTCTCCTAGTGGATGCGTGTCGAACTTTAATGGTTGTAAATTGGTGTTTGAAGTGTTTCCAAATGTTCAAGATCCGGTATTCCCATCGTGTGAGTATACTTTGTGAAATGTAAGTATCGAGCCAAATAAGTCCAACATAACTGTTGAAGTACATCAGGTTTCAACTTAAAACTCCATGAAAACCCAAAAAGCAGGATCAGAATATCAATGCAATGAAAGGAGCTCATGATTTGGCAATAAGGGACCGGTCCGATTGTTTAATGATAGTTTATCAATCAGGACCGCTATAAGAGCCTATTTTGTTCTCCACAACGGTTACAGTCATCCGACTGCCCTGGTCTCTGTTTGATTCCAAAATTCAGTAATAGGCAGAGTTTGCACTCATTCTACCCTAAAAGCAAACCTCATTGATGTTTGCATTGTCATTATGTGGGTTTCATCTCTATCTGCTCGTTCAATTAGAGACATGATTTACTGTAGCCCCTTTGCCCTGATGACCAAAATATTCCTATTGGCATGCTAATCCTTTTTTTTTTATGGGTTTATTGCCAATTTGTCTCTATATTCAGTTGGGGGCAGGATTTGCCATAGCTCTTTCTGCTCCCCAAGCAAAGCATGAGCCCCTTGCGACTTGTCTTGAGGAGTGTAGTTCTTATGTGGCGTCCACTTGCACAAGGGGAATGAGTTCAGGAAAACTCGAGCGCCTTTGTCAGGTGAGGGAGGAGGAGGGAGGGAGGGTAGGAGGGAGGGTGGGAGGGAGGGGGAGGGAGGGGGGAGGAAGGGAGGAGGGAGGGAGGGGAGGGAGGAGAGAGCATGAGGCGCTATTTTGCCGCTTTGTTTTCTTCTTTTTGTTTTTTTTTCCTTTAGATGGGTGTGATGAGGTTCTGTCAGTCAACTATCATCCAGTGAGTCTTTGACCTTTTTGTCATCGGGCAATACCTGAAGAATGTTTCTAAAACTTTCCAAAACCTCTAAAACCTTTCAAAATCCTTGTCCTCCCATATCCCTCACAGGTATATGAGGTGATGGAGACAGCTGTACATACCTCCCGAGGGACAAAAAAGTTTAGAGTTCTTCAGTTTTGTTCGTCTGAGTAGATCCTCTGGTTCAATGTCAAAATCAAATAGCAAAGGTCTAGAACCAGAGGGAAAGGACCTCAGAAGGGGATTCTAGCGATTAGAAACACTATGCCAGGGAGCAAAAAGGAGGGAATGAGGGATGATAACTCGTTAACTCCGAAGTGAACGGTCCCATGCTTCGAATCGGGTATCCGCTTGAGTTGGGCTGATAGACTCAACTCAACCGATAACTACGGCGTAATGGATGATTCTTTAACTTCTTTGAGGCTTCTTGCCAAAACGACGTAACAGTATAGAAGGGTTTTAAGTTTATTGCAGGCATTGGGATGCAAAATCGCATGTTTTGCTTTGTATAGTTATCCAGGAAACCTTTTCCTGTTTTAAGGTGTGGGCGTTTAAATTGGAACGAAAGCCGATAAAATAGCGGTTAGAAATTGTTGTACAGGTAGTTGGGCAGGGTTGGTTAGTTCATTCATGAGGGTAGGAATTTTTAAGGAAAACTGAAGGCTTAAAACTTCCCAAACTTGTCGGGAGATTTACTGTGGTCTTCACGTCAGAAAATGCGCATTCGATAGGCTTAGTATTGGATTTCAAAACGCATGATGAGAGCCGGTTCCCTTATTTTTGGAAGACAACTGCATTTCTTTTCGCGACTTGAAACTTGGATGGTGTGAGGTTTGTGACAAATGAGGGGCGTGGTCTCTATTAACTTTGGATTCAAATTTAGAATAGATAAGAAACTAATGGGGACTTGCACAGTAAAAGATGTGATTGCATGGATGTTTTCGGACAACCAACACTGCAAATAGTATGATTTTTGTAACCAATGTAAGGAATAGGATGTTCATGAGGTAAGAAACTTTAATACAAAGATTATTAGTGTTGATCCACCAAGTGAAGTTGTGGACATCTGTACGTCTCGTGTGGAGGAAAAAGTTATTTGTTTCTTTCAATCATATCAAGAAGGCTCAAACTCAATACCTGATACCATGATAGGTTCGACAGCCAATGAAAAAAGTGTCGGTCATCAGGTGTATATCCGCTATTTTGAAGCATCGTGTCTCGAAGGGTTGCCTTCCAAACACTCGTTACCGACGGTGTTCTGCATCGTTATTCCTCAAGTGGGCATTGAGGTATTAGGTTGCCCCATAGCAGTCCTCACCTTAGGCAAAGGAGAATATACCGACTTTTTTAGAAAGTGCGATGGTGAACCATCTAAGTCCATGGGAACAAAAAGTTGCAGCAATGCTTTAATCAAAAAACAAGATGTGGACGGAAGCAAACAAAAAATATAAGCAAGGGAAAAGCGACGAACACAGAAAAAGGGACAAGTAAACCAAAGACACCCAAAAAAGCAACACTCTTAATAAAAGACTTGACAGTGCGAAAACCAAATTACCCAACTAAACCCCAACATAAGTGAAAATCTACGAAAGCCAACGTAGTAAGTCTCCAAATCCCGAGGGAGCACTGGGACAAAGTTTCACAACACGCCAACGATCTATAACGACAAACGATCATTGAAAGACAGACATAAGCTTGCACTCGTTATAAAGCCACAAATAAAAGTTGACAATAAAAAGAAGAACCGAAGCGGGAGGGCTCCTAAGTCCTCACCGCTTGAACGCACGTCGGCCACAAGCACGGAGAAACTCGTCCAAAGTCACACCCAAAGAACCAAATATCTCGACCGCCATCAGAATAAAGCCATCCATGGCATCGCGGTGGGCAAAATCACACTCCGTTCTAGCCGCGTCACGAGTGACCAATACAACATGCCGAGCCGCTTGACTGATGGTTGTACCCGTGGTAGGGTTCGCCAAAACAGCGTCACCAAATATACGGCGTGCACCAAATATAGGGGGTGCACCATTGAGCAGTACAATATCAATCAGCGAAGGAAGAATATGGGAAACCTCTCGACGAACAGAAAACCCCCCCTCAGAAGCGATAGTCGCGATGGTTTTACGAATAGTGTTGTGCGCCTGAAACAACTCCCCCTAGTGGGACCAATGACGCGAATGGGTTCCGTCAGGCACAAGAACACGGTCACACGAGCAAACAAGAGAGCCAAGCAAAGGTGGATGAGGGAGGCTAAGCCGAAATTTGAGGGCCCTAGTGAACCAAGCCAGCGTGAAATGAAGGGTGGACAAAATAGGTGAAAACAATAGCAAAGCTCTAGAACCAGGTCCACCAGAAGAGAGAAAGCGTGCATGTGAAGAATCCGATGGACGCGCCTCGAGAAGCTCATTCTTGATGGTGGTGACAACCTGATTAGAAATGGATTCCTAGACATGCGCAATTGATGTCATAACAAGAGTGGAAGGAATTGGCATGCCCGGGACAACAGCAAGAGGAAGAGAAGATGATGCAACCAAAATGGCTCGTTGAAAGGCGAGTACACCATCCGAAACACGAGGGACAACAGTAGCAAGAACAAGAGTGTCTCCCGCTAGAAAACGAGAGACAAGGGTGGAGGCAACAAGGCGCCAACTTCCCAAATAGGTAGCTGAAGCAACACGTGGTGTCGATAGTAAAGCCAAGTCGTAAGCAAAGATAGGAAGAGAGGCGTGAAGGCGGGCTATAGGCCAGGACTCGCGATCGAAAGCCCCACGACCTAACAAAGTGTGAAGGACGTCTATGAGGCGATCATCAAAGGCAAAAAAGGAGGAGAGAAACGTGGGGGTGGGAGAGGAAGTGCGTGTAAGGTAATCGGGGCGATGGTGGAAACACCAAGTCAAAAGATAAAAAGCCACCTGGGGATCAAAAAAGTTTGAGAAGGTCTTCCACGTTGGACAGTTTTATCTAAAGTGCAGAATCGTAAAATTGGGTCACGAAAGGATCTGAACCAAGCAAGCAACCCAACACACAAATGCCCTCGGAGGGAGGAGGAGTTTGAAAACCAAGAGGGGGGGGTAAAGGAAGGAGAAATAGCAATAGGGGACCAAGCAACACACTTCGAGGGCTGGACAGAAAGGTTGAGTTCATCCAAGCAATCCTTGAAAAAGCGGTAGGCCGATAAAACTTAAAATAACGGGCCAATATTGGTGTATCGTCGACCACTTAAGGGAAAAGGCAAGAAAAAAAAGAAGGCGCGGAAGCGCGGAGGGCCCGGTAATAAGTAAGGGTAAATCAATGGTCGCAGAGAGGGTAGCCTTGACGAGTGCAGGTCGTAGAGGAAACGAGACCAAATCACTATCAACGGAAACGGAAAGATTGTAGCTCAAAGAACAGAAAGCCCTTAAAAAAGGAGTTATCTATAAAATTGGGAAAGATGTAGCCATAAGCTCGACGAAAATGACATTCCGATCCAACGTATTGAATGTCTTAGGAACATCGACCTGAAGGACTAACAAATCCGGATGGACATCCAGCTAAGCTCGAATCTCATAGACCACGACATCACAACCTCCACGAGTTGCCACTCCCAACTGGTGAGGTGAAAAGTAATTAGGGAAGGCGAGATGGGCTGGATGCAAATGGCACGGCCACTAGTAATGTGACAGCTCTCCCATGGCAATCGGGCAGATCCCCCCATTTAGGTTTGGTGACGGCAACAAGGCGGGACGCCATGAGAAGATCACAAATTTGAGAGGGAACGGTGTCACCGGCCACAAAATGAACATAGTTGGAAAAACAAATCAAAACTGCGATGGCTTGATTCAGAGGTAGAACATCATGAAGTAACTCATAAACAGTGCCTGATAGACCCCCTGCTGTAGGATTGGGGGACGTGGTGTGGGCTTTGATGAACGCATCATGATAAAAAAAAACAATGTGACAGCTCAAAAGTGTGGGTAGAGGTGAATAAAAGGGTTGGTGTCGGAGGATGAAGAGCTTGAAGAACATCAACAAACCCAACAAACCGAGGAGTAAGATTAAATTGTTCGAAGACACGAATCTTTTGGGAAAGCACACCAGCACGACCCAAATGAACAACACGTTGATAAGATGATGCGACATCCAATGGCTTAGATGGGCCGCGTGGTGTGAAACAAGCACTAGCAACACAATCTATTGTTTTGTATACTTTGGCCTCTCTGTAAAGCATTTGTGAGTAAAGCATTTGTTAGATAGATAAATCTTGAACATAAAACATCCTAAGTGACTGTTGTACTATGTACCAAAATTAATGTGTGAGTAACACTATTAAATATACACCCGTTGTTGGAGGTTGACGACATTCTCAAAGGGTTGCGTACAGCTAAATTAAAAATGTCAAAAAAAAATCCTACGATCCACGAGCGGCGCAGAAAATATGGAATGACCTGTACAAACATTCAAGTGTTTGTGGACAAATATCTTATTGGTGGAGAACAAAACGGGAACCACTTACTGAGTCCGAAACGTAGAAGGTTGGCTCAGGAAAACATTTAGGTGGTCGGTGGAGTGTTTCCACCATGGTACGCCTTCTCGTATCTACATTAGTAGATTATTGTGTATAGTGTAAATTAAAATAGTTTGGGGACAAACCAAGGTTGTCCGTAGCACATTATAGTACTTCATTTAAAAGTACGAAATAGGTAGTCCAGATATTACGTTAGTGTATTGTATATTGCTTTGATTGGTATAGTTTGACAATTAATAAAGCTATTTGTACGAAATATGACTTAGACATTATTCAATTAACTCGTAGAAGTTCACTGTGACGATTTTTTTTTTTAAGATACCTTATATGTTCATGATGTGTACTGTCTAATCATAGTTTGCTCATGATACTTTGATAGTGTTTTAAGCATATGCTCGAATTGAGCCTTGTTTGCAACCATACGTGGCTAATAATGACTAAGTGTCAGTGGGTTAAAGTTGGCCATTTGTGAACATAATTCAGGTGGTCTTTTGTTGTGCTTGTTACTATAACATAACACGATCCTCGTGCTTGGCATGAAGGGCCTTGCAATTACCTCGAATGAAAAGCCAACATCGCGCCATACTCTTTACAGCCTCGCTACCACCCCCTTGACCTGGTACAATTATGACCCAAATAGAAAACATGAAGAGGAGGTGCCAAGGAGCAATGTTTGTTGGATCCGAAAATATACAGGATAGATGGAGGTGAAGGGCGTCATGTACTATAATTTGAACAACCATTGGAATCCGCTTGCATAACTAGGGACGGGAGGGTCCGATATCATAGGCCACGAAGATGTCTAGTTACAAAAAAAGAGCCTAGTCCTCGATCGTAAGGTCGGGCGGGAGTTTTCAAGTGGCATTAATACTTTTTCAAATGACTTTACACATTGCAAGTGTTTTCCAAACGTTGTTAAATTATAAGCGTTATTCACAACCTTGCATCGTTTTATTGCTTAGTGTCCACTGCCCTTGACCTCGGTCGCACACTCTTGCCCAACCCTTTTCTATTTTCTTGATTCCATTGCGAAATTTAACAAAAATATCTTTGCCATCCTGTACCAACTTTTTGGCTAAGGTATCTTAGATTGTTTTTTCTGTTGTATTGCTTTAAAGACTGCGTCCACGAGCACTTCCCCACGACTTGTTGCTAAAGCAACCTAAGTTCGATGTTGTTTGTGCTACTTTATAAGCAAAAATAAAGCGTTGTGTAGTCGTGTTCTTCAATGTGTTTCTTCTTTGCTACTCCTTCGTCACTCGAGACCTTCGGCCAAGCCTTTAGTGAAGCCGTGTCCGAAACACCCATTCGGCCTTAGACCGATAGTGCTACTTCTTCACTCCCTCCAGCCTTCGGTCTCCGGACCTCTAACCTTTGACCTTTCTACGCGCCTTTGTTGCGCAGACTCCGGCGGATGCACGTCACCGCTTGTGCTTTGCTTGAGCCACAACGTGCATCCCGTCCTTCGGACCTCTGCTCATTCGTCGCTTTGGGACTGCGACCAGCGGCCACTTGCGTCGCGCCTTTGTCGCTTTGTGTTTGCGCCACAACAGTGCTGTGGAGAACACCAAAAAGACTGCCGCTTACATTGGGCGTCGGTCCCAAAGGATAACTATCATCAGGATAACTATCATCAGGAAAAATACCTATAACTCCTAGTTTATTTTTGATGTTCGAAAATAGTTATTTGTGTTAATTATCATTTAACTTAACGTTAATTATTTTTGCAACTCAGCTAGTTCACTTTATTTAGACTAGAAACCAAATCATTAACAGTAGCACATTCTTCATACGTTAGCGATTCGTAAAGTACTTGACCATTTACTTCATGCATGTTAAGGCATGACTCAATTACAAAAGCGTGATGGTAAACCATCTTAGTACATGGAAACCAAACAAAAAGGGATGGCAAAGCGAAAACTGAAAATCAAACGATTTATTCCCTCGGCTGCTTGCGGCACACTTTGGAGTTAGGCACTGCACCGCCCATCGGTATTAGTGTTACAATTTTTCAACATTAATGTGAAATCATAATTAAAAATAAATTTAATGCAATGAGACTTGGCATATTGTAGTCCACGTCCTTAAATAGTGGTTTTAACACTATGTTGTGTTTATTGGCCAAAAAATGTCGCAACCGAAGTAGTGTTACTGACGAGAATAACAATGGGCAGTGTAGTGGTTTCCATATTTACATCACTCTTTTTGGGAGATGACACTCCCATCCTAACTTATAGTGTTTCTACATGAGCTGGAAACTCGTTGTCATTTCAACTATCACTGTCTGTTTTTGTGTGTTCGTTGCTTTTGCCTTGCTCTTTTTGCTTGCCTCCCTCCACATGTAGTTTCCAGTCTTAGCATTGCCGCCCCTTTTTGTTCCCATGGACTCAGATGGTTTATCATCGCGCTTTTTAATAAGTTCAAGATTTAGTATTACTGTACTTTACTGGTTGGCTTTCACCACCCAAAGCCCTAGAGCTTCCTCGTCCCTTACCACTAGAAGTCACTCGCGAGTAGAAGAACGTTGAACTTAGTTTACATGGGTTGTTTGTTTACTACTTGGGCTACCACTGCCCCGTCCATCGTTATTTGAGTTAACAATAGTGATTCGGTCACACTTTTTTTGGTCAAAAATCACCAAAAAGTGTTAGCCACATTGTTTAAGGAAGTGGACTACAATCTCCCACGTCCCCTTGCACTAAATCAGTATGATTCATTCTAATCCCGCACTAAAACT
>JBBHKE010000694.1:0-16688 GCA_037447655.1 Zygnema cylindricum | reverse complement strand
TTGCGGGCTTATGTCTCGGTGCACCAAACGGATTGGGTGGACCATTTAACGGCAATCGAGGTAGCATACAACAGTGCAGTGCACTCGTCAACAAATGCTACGCCATTCTCCCTCAATGGACGACAACCCACTCTTCCCCAAAACTTATGAGTAGTAGACTGCCAAACACCGCCAGCTCTGGACTTTGCCAAAACGTTGCAAGGAAACCTGTAAAAGGCGGCCAAGGCGCTCCAAATGGCTAAGGATTGTCAAAAGTCGCAGGCCAACGCCCACCAGAAGGAAACCGTCTTTTGCGTGGGGAACAAGGTTCGCCTTAATATGGCAAACCTCTCCTTGCCGGGTGCCCTCTCTAAGAAGTTGGCACCAAAGTTCACGCGCCCATTCACAATTCTTTCCCGTGTGGGCGACGTGGCTTACAAGTTCGATATCCCGACGGACTAGCATATCCACAATGTTTTCCATGTTTCCCTTCTTAAACCATTCCGCGATCCTGATTCAATGTTCCCTAATCGACGATGGCATACTCCTTTACCACCCGTTCGAGGCACCTCGGACGAGTATGAGGTGGAAGAGATCCTTCAATCACGCCACTCTCGGAATTCCAACTCCACCCAATACTTGGTGCGTTGGAAGGGTTACGGTGCTGAGGACGACTCTTGGGTGGACGGGAGGGATCTACATTCCCCGGAGTTGCTGCGCCGTTTTCAGCGGAGTGGGGACACTCAACTTTACCGTAAGGGCAATCGCAGCGGCCGCAACAAAGGAGCGAATCGCAGTGTCGCAACCATCGCAATCATTTTGGGAACGCGAAAAAGGACCGCAACGGCGATGTTACCACACCGCAGCGCTGTAGCAGCGCAGCCACCGCAGCGCAACATGGTTACGATGACGTCAGAGGATCGCTGCACCACCGCTGCGCTGACAGGAAAGCGCAACGGCGCAATTGTGTTTCACTATATAGGTAACGATGAACCCTCGGTTTCGCCGCAACAGCGCAGTTTTATAAATGATGGACGCTGCGATACCCTCGCACGCTGCGACGATTCGCAAAGTCCAAAAGTGAAACCCTCAACCCCCGTGAATAAAGCCGCCATCCGTCCTCACGACCAACCCAGTCTGAGCAGCTTGGAAATTGTTTCTCTCCACACAATCAGTTTACCTTCGCTTCTGGAATTACCGGAATTGTCTGGTTCAGCAGTGTCTATGGCGTCGTCGTCCTCTCCACCACCAAAAAGAAGGAGACTGGTACGGTTGGGACAAGGAGATCCGAACCGTCCGGAGAGATTGTTAAGGGCGGCGGAGGCCATGGTGGAAGCAAGCAGGCGAAGAGAAGTAGAAGTGGAGCCGGAACCTGAGGAAAGTGCCAGTAGCGAGGCAGGACTGGCAAAGACCAGTGGAGGGGAGGGGTCAGAAAACTCACAGGACCCTGAATACACCCCAACCCGGGAAGGTGATCAAGAAATTTAAAGAAGATCATGAGCTATCGGAGGCGCAGGAACCGGAACGAGAACCAACGCCTCCGCCAATTGAAGAGCACGCCTCAGATCTAGAGGTGATGCGGGACCCAAACAAGGAGAGTTCCACGGACGAGCAGTCATCTGAAAGCGCGGAAAATAAGGCAGAGGCACAATACCCTTGTTGCGACGATGTAATCCTCTTGCAAGGGAACCGAAGAGATCCGGAGGAGGAAAGCGAACAGATAAAAAAAAATCTCGACTACCTCTTCCCACTACCAGTCGACACCCAGTATTCAGACCTCGCCTTCAGCTTCGCCAAAAGATTTTATTGGAACCCCTCGGAGTGGCCCGAATAATGGCGTATAGGGAAGCTTGGAGATCCTATCCGTATTCTTGCCGACGTTCCGTCACACCCAGCGTGGAATTTCATGCGGACAAAAGACCTGGGAAATAAACTTAAGGGTTATATGCAGCTAAACCCTCACGCCTTACCGTTCGTGGAAGTGGTAGAGGACAACTACAGGTACAGGATTGATGTTCCCGGGTTACTCCGTCATTATCACCCGTGGGATGTCCGCCTCCACGACATCATCTCTAGAGCGGAGGTCACCCCTGAGGTGCGGGTACTGAAGCTGGCTTGAAAGAATGCTCTGCAGCGGGCCCGAGCTGCAAGGAAACACGTGTCCTTTAAATTACGGAAGGTACCTCGGTGGGAACTGGCGGACGAAGTAGCGGAGGAAGTTTTTCAGTGGTTGAAACAGAAGAACCCCGGATTCCGGCACCTGAGGAGCCTGCACTGGCGGACATTTCACCGCGACTCGAAGTACCCGAGGTTGAGGAAGTGGAAGATCTGGTTCAGGAACGAATCACTCGGCGGCGGTTGGCAGCTGCAGATCATCACATCGCGTTACTGGAGACCCGATGTGAACAGCTCCAAAATCAACTCGACGCCCTTCGCCAGGAGTTCGAAGAGTATCGCGGGGAAACATATGACATACTCCGGCAATTGCAGTTTCCCTGAGTCAATCAAAGTTCAGCAAGACGCTGAATCCTTAGTGGGAGGCAGTGTAACAGGTTACATAATTAGGTACTTAGTGGCTAGGGCTAGGTTGCTATAGTTGCGATTTCAGAGCAGTGCAGTTACGATTCCAGAGCAGCGCAGCTGCGATTCCAGACCAGCGCAGCATAGCAGCATAGCAACTTAGCGGCGTAGCAACTTAGTAGCACAGTAGCGTAGCAGGGCAGCATACCAACGCCGCAGAATGTAGATTGAGCTGTATAGTTCTAGAAGGAAGTTTTCGATAGATCTCGGTTGACCGTGATGGTCCACCTGTACAGCTGTATAGTACTAGGTTGACTAGCAGTTAGTTAGTTTAAATAGTCGAGTAAGACCTAGTGAATGACACCTCAAGTAGACCTACACAGCTAGCGCAACCTTGTACTCTCTTTCAAGTAATAAAGCGCAACCTTGTCTGTGAGTTCTGTGTGCTCCTGCTGTTGCTACGGGAAGATCCTTGGTGTTTCCGCTATGCACTGTGACGTGTTGTGGTGTATTGTTGCCTCTTTTACACCTATAAATACAAAAGCACTCTAGAAGAGAGGCGCCTCCAAAATTGTCTAAGTCTAAAATCCCTCTTTGAACCCCATACTACTGAAGTACCTATCCAAACTAAAGACTGTACACTACAAGAAGGTACAAGAAGGTACAGATGTCGTTGTACTTCTAGTACTGCCATGGTACGGCATGGCCGTCTCGGTGACTTTTGTCACTTCGTGAGCCATGGTTCCTCCCTGCGCAATATTCGGTGTCCACTAGTATGCTGCCACATGTTATCTAGTGATGTCTCCTCCATAAACCGCCAAACGACCACTCCGGTGCTTCGGCTCCATTGTGAGTTGTCTGATTGGCGACGACATTTCATTTTGTCCGTTCACATTAAATGTTGTTTCGTACATTCCGTGCGTCCTGTTTGTTTCGTGCGTCAAGATAGGTTCTGTGTTCATGGCCTTCCATAATCCGTTAAATGAAATATGTCTGGCAACATATTTTTATATAGAAGTCACACCCCAAGTAGGTAACGCTTCATCAACCTAGCAGATAGATTGATAGTTACGCAGTACGACGATCATCTTGTAAGAGCTAAGATCAAATGCTAGACTGACTACCTAACTTTTGCAAGGGGCTGTGCCTCTTGCTCTTTTAGCATGTCTCTTTGTCTGCCTAAGGCAACCATGAATGTTTGCCACTCCTCACTGACTATGAGAAGTATGAGGACCTTTATAAAACCATCGAGTGACAAAAAGATAGAAGATAAAATACATTTTTCAACATTTTTTTCAGTACTCCGAGTACTGCAGAGAAAGTTTCAATAATCTCTGACGCGTGCGACAACGTCTACCTATTCGTTCACATCTTGAAACTTTAGTTAAAATCACCTCTCGATGTGATTTTTGTAGAAGTTTAAAGATGAGCTGGAAAGACTCAAAAGTGGGTCGAAACGCGCTAAGCAACAAACTGCAGTACATTTAAAGTTTCAAAGTGACGCAAATTGTATTGTGGTAATTTCATTTTTTTGGTACTGCTGGAAGTTTTCTCGTTGCGGGCTAAGTTTTTGAGGAAAAACACATGAAAAAACCCATACTTTATCACATTGGAAAATGCTCTGATTTAGATTACATGGTTAGACGAGGATATCACGGTTTTTTTTTTCTCATAAAACTGTTTCTTGCTTTCACGAAATTTAACAAACTGAAACACATTATAAATATACAACATATGTAATCTCAACATTGTATGAAACATCTAAGTAATGTTCTTTAAATCTCAACCTAAACGTGCATGGTCCACTAGGCTGTTATGATTAAAAAAAAAATGTGGATGTTCGACAGGTGTCAAGAATTCTAATCATCCAAACCGATGAAAAACCAGCAAATTTAATAATTTGTCTATATAGAACTCGTGTATAGAAGATGCGTACCAACCATAGTTGTTCAATTCGCATATTATGCACAGAATAGACGCACAAATACTACATACATTTCGCATCGAACGATTTTGAAATATTAAATAAACGCATATTCCATTTTGTATCCGTACTTCTCTGTACATCAATACTTTTAAGGTTATTTAAGGAGGGTTCAAGGGTTTGGAAGGTATACACTCGTACATTTTCTTGTATTTTACTACAACTACCGTCTACTTTTCGTACATTTATGTACAACGTCCGTATATTTTCGTTCTTTTGACGGTTATAATTTTAGGGTTTTTGTTAACATTCTTGTACATTCCAAAGTATTTCACTTCCACAACCTCAAATAATTTGTACATTTATATACAATGTGTAGAAATTAATGCTCCATTTTAAGTATTTTCTAGGCCTAAATAGAAGTATAGAAAGAAGCTGAGGCAGTCTACCTCTAACTTCTTTCTCCAACTCTCAAACTTGTCGCAGTCCCTGAGAAATTGGAGAAGGAGCTAGAGCCATGGCTACCTAGGCTATCCAGAGGTTTACGGGAAATATACATTAGTTAGGGGTTTTTTACTAAAAGGTATGTGCCGGTCATAGGATTTGATCCTGGTACCTGTCGGCCGGCAGACAGCTGGTAGCCGGTAGCCTTAGCCGTTAAGCCTAGACCTAGTGTTACGTACTATATGGTTTGATATTTAATTAAACATTTCCACGTCGCGAGGTGATTTTAAATAAAGTTCCAGGATGCGAGCGAATGGGCAGACGTTGTAACACGCGCCGGAAGTTTTTTACTATTCCCGAGCGTGGAGTACCAAAAAAAAAACCAAATGCACGTTTACGGCCTGTACAAACCGTATTCCGTGCGCTGTTTTCCGTACAAGGGCCGTGGAGGGGTCACGACTAACGGACGCCATTTCGCAAAAGTGTGAAGGCGCCTCCTTCCTTCCCCTCATATCTTTCCTCAACGTTCTTTGTCGTAACACTCCTTTCTCAAACACACGTGCCTTCACATATACGGCGTAGAAAAAACATTGGGCACCTTTCGACAAGCGGGAAGACGAAAAAAAAACCGCATTTCTGTGCAACTGCCTGCCTGTTTGCATTTATATGGTAGGCAGGCACACATGCAGGCTGTTGGCAGGCAGGTAATTAATTGGCAGGCAGTTGGCATATATATATATATATATATATATATATATATATATATATATATATATATATATATATATATAAAAATATATACAGACAGGCAGACAGTTGGCAGACTTATAATATGTATATATATATATATATATATATATATATATATTATATATTAAAATACGGTAGGCACACAGGCAGCCTGTTGGCAGGCCTGCCTGCTTGTCTGCGTTTATGTAGTAGGCACACAGGCAGGCTGTCGGCAAGCAGGTAATTAACAGGCAGTTAAAATGAGCTTATAAAAAATACCCAACAACATTTGGCAATGTCACATGCAAGTTTGAACATACATAGCTGTATAGAAGGCCGTAAATGTTTGTCCTCTGCCCTATTTGAATACACTATGTTAATATGCTTTGTATCCGTTTTTGCAAGAATGGCGAAGAAGGGTGGTGGAAAGTACAAAGACATGACACTGCAGAGAAGAGAGGGGCGTTTTGTGGAATAGCTGAGCAAGTACGGCAGAGTGCTGATAGTCTCCACGTCGACAATGTCCCAAAGATTGTACAGCGTGCGGTTTGACGTCTCAATTTCGCATAATTTTCTGTATCACATCACCTGTCACTGTTTCGTACACGTCTACGTGAGTTACCTTTGTAAAGTAACAAGTTTTTTTCGTTTACATCCGAATGCTCTGAAAAATGTACGGAGAATCTTCGCTAAAAAACAAAGTAACAAGACTAAGTTTCAATTACATGCGAAATTACCCTAAGGGTGCTTTACCATGTAACCGAAACTTAGTCTTGCTACTTTGTTTTTAGCGAATATTTTTCGTACTACTTCCAGAGCGTTCCGATGTAAAGCAACGAAATCGTTACTTTACATTTGTGACGGATGTAGACGTGTTGGTGACGGTTGTAGACGACTACAAAACTAGATTTTATTGTTGCGATTTTATTGTTGCCGGCTAATGGTACGGCCCCATGCGGTTAAGTACGGGTTTTTTTCTGTCGTTTTCCTTTAAAACTTAGTGCCGTACTGCTTAAGTTTAAACCGTACGAAGAAATCGCAAATTTATAGAGCACAATTTGCGTCATTCTCGAACTTATGATGTACGAAGATTTGTCGTCTTGTGTTTTTATTTTTTCGTACGGCTGTATCTTACGCGGTACCCCCCCCTTTAGCATGGTAAAGTACAGTACGGATTTTTTTTTCTGGTACAGTGCCGCTCCTCGCTTGACCATGGTTACGACGCCATGCATAACCTGACGTGGCATGCCTTGTCGTGACGTGAAATTTTCTCTCCTTTCCTCTCCCTCCCTCACTCTCTCCGTCTGTCCCTCTTCCCCGCCTCTCTCTCTCTCTCTCTCTCCATCTCTCTCTCTTCTCATTCGATCAATGGAGTGTGGTGCTTAGGCCAAAATCGAACTATGTAAAAATAATTGAAAAACTGAATGTCTTGGGTTTATAATTCAGGGTTCAGGATTCCTTAGAGGTAAGCTAGAATTGTTTGGCTTTATTACAAGGGTTATAGGTTTTTTAGGGTTTTCTAGGGTTTTGGGACCGTTTTTATTTTTCTTTTTTTGGTTTTTTGATGAGTTACTGGGTCGATTTTGTTTTCTTTGGAAGGGTCAGTAATGTTGTTCGGTGAATTTTGTTTATTTATTTTTAATTTATAGAATTAGGGTTAGGGTTTTTAGGGGCTTCTCTGTGGTTGGCGTATTTAACTTCACTTCAAATTTTGTCCGCAATCTAAATGTCATTTTTTTCTAAATGTTGATGTTGATGTGGATGCCATTTTGGATTTCAATGTCAATTTTATCCCACTCAAAGATGAAATTTCAAGTTTTAAATTTCTAATTTTAAATTTACAATTTTGAATTTCAAATTCAAATGTCAAATTTCAATTTCAGACTTTAAAGTTCAAAACATTGAAAATTAAAAAATCGTAGCTCAAAATACAAAAGTTAGTATTTAGAAATTATACATTTCAAATCTCAAAATTAGAAATTCCAAATTCAAATTTTAAAATTCAAATGTTGAAATTCAAATTTCAAATTTCAAACTTCAAATTTCGGATCTCAAATTTCAAAATTAAAATATCCGTTTTCAAATTTCAAATTTTTTCAAACATCAAATTTAAATTTCAAAATTCAAATTTAAATTTCACAATTCAAATTTAAAATTCAAGATTAGAAGTTCCAAAGCTCAAATTCCAATGTAAATGTCAATTTATGGGAGGGGGGGGGGAGGGAGGGAAGGGAAAAATGCAGAAGGTAGGAGGGGAGGGAGGAAGAGAGAGGAGAGAGAGGGTGAGGAGGGGGGGGAGGGAAGGGAAGAATGCGGAAGTAGAAGGGGAGGGAGGGGGAGGAGAGGGAGGCGGGGAGGGGAAAAAGGGAGAAAGAAAGGAAGAATGTTTAATATGAAATGTTAATGGAAGTATCGATGCAGATTTGAATGTTAATATTGAATTTGATAAAACCCCAACAAACCATAAAGAGGATTTATGTTAGTGTTATTAGTTCTAATTCAGTTCCAAAGTGACGTGAGTGGTTTTAAAATTTTTAAAGAATCTGCGTTAAGAAAAATAATGGTCGAATTATTGTTTTTTTTTTTTTTTCATGTTAGGCTTTGTTTGTTTGTTTTTATTTTTTTATGTTAATGCTGATCTTGATGCCGATCTTTTTGCTCCTCAAATTTCCAAAACCGATTTTTGTATCCTCTATTATCATTATTTATCACAGTTCCTTTATTGAATTTAATTTGTTTTTTTTTTCTCTTTTTTTGATTTTTTACGTTTGTCCTTGGTGACATTTCGATGTTATTCTGAACATTTTTTTTTTTCTTCGCAATTTGACTTTTTGCAGGAATGGTTTTTTTGTCACCCCATAAGTCATAGTTTCTTGGGTCTCTCTCTCTATCTCTCTCTTTTATCTCTCTCCCTCTCTCTCTCTCTCTTTCTCTCTCTTTCTCTCTTTCTCTCTCTTTCTCTCCCTCTCTCATTTTTTTTTTGCCCGCCCAAATTTTTGGAGGAAAAAAAAAACAAAATGTCTTCAAATTCTTCGATAACCGAACCTCTCCTTGAATCAAACGCAAATGTTTCACAAAATGATTTTTTTCCACAAAATGAAAATGTTTTTTCAGGAAATGAAAATATTTTATCAAATGAAAATGATTATCAAAAGAAAGGTCGATTTTTCGACCAATTTATTTTTTCTTGGGTTTCTCCTTTAATAAAAGAATCCAAAAAAGGGCCTTTATCTCCAAATTTTATACCCCCTTTAAAACCCTCACAAAATTCTTACCACCAATTTACTATTTTTCAAAAAAATTTCGACCAATCGGGTCGCTCGCATCTGAAAGGGAGAAAAAAATTACTTTGGACACTTTGTAAAACTTTTTGGCGACCGTTTCTCGGTATGTAAATTATTATAACCCCCTCATTTTTTTTCTTTTATTTCTACTTATTTTTTTACTTGTGCTTTTCTTTCTCTTTTTTTTTGTACTTGTATTTTTTTCACCTTTGTTTTTAGTTCTTTTCCCTTCTTTGTTTCCTTTTTATTTCTCTTTGTTTCTTTTTTTTTTTTTTCATCCAATCTTAATTTTTTTTCAAGTAAAATCCTCAAAAGCCTTCATAGTTATTCTTTGAAATTCCTCCCCCCGCCTTTTTTTTTATTTTTTCAGAAACTTGAACCCTGTTGGGATTCAGTTCATTATTTTTCAACAAAAATTCATAATTTTTGTTTTATTTATCATTATTATTATTTTTATTTTTTCAGGATCCGCAATTTTTTTGGGTTTTTTTATCATCATTGTTTTTTTTCTTTTAACAGGAACTGTAATTTTTTGGGATTCCTAACTATATTTATTTATAAATATACATATTTTTTTTCACAGTAACCGGAATTCTTTTGGGATTTACTTCCATTTTGATGTACATGGGTCCCATAATTCTCCGAAAACTTGTAAATTTTGCGACCGAGGAAGAAGAAAAAAAAGGAAAAATAAAAATAAATAATAATAACAACGAAACAAAAAAATCGTACGAGGGATATTTTTTGGCGTTTTCTCTTTTGGTGGTCAAAATTTTCGAGGCTTTTTTTCGACAACATTTTAATTTTCAAATATCTTTTTTGGGAATTCGGGCAACTGCCGCTTTAAGTGGGGCAGTTTTTAAAAAAACTTTAAAAATTTCCAAAAAAGGGGTACAAAGGGGTCAAACTATGGGAGAATTGGCCAATTATATGGCAGGTGAGGAATCATTAATTTAAATAAATAGATGAAAGAATAAATAAAATAATAAATTAATGAATGCGAATCATATGGCAGGTGAGAAATGATTAATTAAATAAGTAAAAGAAAAAAATGGTGAATCATATGGCAGGTGATAAATAATCAGTTTAAAAAACAATAATAATAAGAATAATAAATAAAATTAATTAAAAAAAAAAGGCGAATCACATGGCATGTGAGAAATAATTAATTAAAAAAAAATGAATAAATAAATAAATAGATAAAAATAAAAATGAATAAAGAAATAAATAGGTAAAAATAAAAATGAATAAATAAATAAAATAAAAAAATGCGAATCATATGGCAGGTCAGAAATAATGAATTAAAAAAAATAAAAATCTAAAAAACGATAATAATAAACAAATAAAAATTAAGAAAATAAATGCGAAGCACATGGCAGGTGAGAATGATTAATTAATTAAATAAATAAATAATTGGGGATTATATGGCAGGTGAAAAATAATTGTTAAAAAAAAAAAGAAAAAAGGCGAATCATATGGCAAGTGAGAAATTATTAATTAATAAATAAAAAAAATAAACAATATATGCATGCTAAAAAAAAAAGTATTTTTTTTTTAATGAAATATTTTGTACGAGATTTTTCTCGGCAGTTTCTAAATGGAGATTTTTCTTGAGGGGAGGGGGGGAGGGAGAGGGGGGGAGATAGTGGATTGTTCTCGAGTGGGAGAGATAGCGAGTGTCCTCCATCAACTTTGGGGGGTCCCCCTCCAAACCCTAATTGCCATGTGGATTTTACTTCAGGTAAAAAAAAGGGGGTATATATGTATGAATAATATATGTATATATCTTTCATTATTATTTTTTCGGTGATTGTATTGAAATTTTGTATAATTGTATCTATATATACATATCTATCTATACATATCTATACATACACATCTATATATACATATCTATATCTATATATACACATCTCTATATATATATGTAGGTAGATATATATAATACATGTATGCATACTATATGTGTTTTTTTAATAAGTATATTATTATTTATATGTTTTATTTTATATGAGTAAATTGTGTATATGGTCGATATGTAAATTGGTTTTATAAGATTATATATTTTTTTTTTTTTTTCTTTATGATTATGTATATGTATCACAATAATAGATAGTGGTTATATTATAAGATTCCAAAAATCAGGCCACCCTTCGTAGATTAGTGTTCCCTACATCCCCAATCCCCGCCCACCCCCCCCCCTTTTTTTTTGTCAGGTAGTGGGCATCGCGATGATCCCCGGCCTCGTCTCCATGTGCGTACTTTTTCTTGTCTCGTACCGCCTCGCCAGCTGGCAGCGTCAGAGCAACTCTGCATTTATGGCACTAAAAGACAAAAGAGTTGAAACCACTGGCCAATGGCTGCGCAGCATGCTTTCGGTCAAAATCCAAAATTTTGGCAATTTCTGGGAGCGCCAGGTCAGCAAAAAACGTTTAAACAAGGTTTTTTTAATGAAACTTTTTGTTTGTTTGGTGTTTAAATATATTTTAGGAGCGTCAGGTCAGCAAAACAAAGTTTAAACAAGGTTTCGTCGCTGAAATTTTTTGGTGTTTGGCATTTAAATGTATTTTATGAGCTCAGGTGATACGAATAAAAAACAAAAACAAAAGGTGGAGACTGGTTTTAATTTTAGTAATGGAGGCTAAAACGTTTAAATGGGGTTTTATCGCGGGAATTTTTGTGTTGACCTTTAAACCCCAACACTGGCCATTTTTTCGGTCAAAATCTAAAATTAAAATCTAAGATTGAATTCAAAATTAATTTCCGAAAATATAATACAAATGGAAAAATCCAAAATTAAATGCAAAATTAAAATCCGAAATAACAATTGAGAATCAACTCCGAAATTAGAATCCAAAATTAAAATCCGAAACCTAAATTCCAAAATCAAAATTCAAAATCAAAATCTAAACTTAGAATCCGAAATTAAAATCCGAAATTAATATCCAAAATGGAAATCCAAAATTAAAATCCGAAATCAAAATCAAAAATCAAAATCCGAAATTAAAATCCGAAATTAAAATCCGAAATAATTATCCGAAATCAATTCGAAATAAAAATCCCAAATTTAAATCCAAAATTAAAATCCAAAATTAAAATCCGAAATTAAAATCCGAAATTATTATCTTAAATCAATCCGAAATCAAAATCCAAAATGAAAATCCGAAATTAAAATACAAAATTGTAATTTGAAATTGAAATCCGGCATTAAGATTCGAAATTAAAATCCTAAATTGAAATCCGAAAAAACCATCCAAAATTAAAATCCAAACTTAGAATCTGAAATTCGAATCCGAAATTGAAATCCGAAATTAAAATCCGGAATCAAAAACCGAAATCAAAATCCGAAATTAAAAATCCATAGTAAAAATCCGAAAATAAATCCGAAATGATTATCCAAAATCAAAATCCGAAATTAAAATCCGAAATTAAATTCCGATTAAAATCCAAAATGATTATCCAAAATCAAAATCCAAAATTAAAATCCAAAATTGAAATCTGAAATTAAGATCCGAAATGAAATTCCGAAATGAAAATCCGTAATTTTGGCATTTTCTGGGAGCGCCAGGTGGCTCAAATCCGGGACGAAGAATTGTCTTTTTGTGGTCGGTGGGTTCAGCTGGCGGCCGGTCAACAAGTTTTAGTGTGGTTGACTCCAGCCTCCGTGGGAGTGTTGACTTTTGGAGCTTTTGTCTTATTAGGCGTTGACTTTTCTCCCGCAAGGACGTTGACCACCGTCGCAACTTTTCGGGTTTTGAAGGAACCACTCAGGAGCTTTCCGGGGGTGAGGATTTTTCTCTTTTTTTTTTTTTTTTTTTTTAAAGGGTTATTCTTGGGTTTAAGTTTTAGGTTTTGGGTTTGGTTGGTCTCTCTCTTTCTCTCTGTTTCTCTCTTTTGCTGAGGTTTCTCTCTTTTTCTCTTTCTCTCTCTCTCTCTCTCCTTTCTTCTCTGTCCTCTTTCTATTTTTCGGTTTGTGCGTTGTCGTAGATCTCTTTTTTTTCTTGAAGGGTTTCTTCAATTTATGAAATCTCTCTCCCTCTCTCCCAAACTTTCTGGGTGCTTTTTTTAAATAAAATGTTCCTTCATCCCCCCCTTTTTTTTTTTTTAGAAATGTGGAGATCACTGGGATTTAAATAGATTTAATTCAACGAAAGTGAATCACTCTTAAAATAAACCTCTGTTTTTTTTTTTTTTTTTTTAATTAATTATTTCCCTTTTCTACACTTTTTTTTTCTCCTTATTTTTTTTTTTGCCAGGTCATCACTTCTCTCACTATGGCTCTCGTCTCTCTCCACCGACTTTCGTCGTTTCTGGACGAACCGGAAATTCCGGTTCTCAAAAACCACCAATTATTACAAAAAGACGAAAAAAATGCCAAAATTTCGTCAGTTGAGGACAAAAACTCGTCGAATCCTTCGGAAAATATTTTATCGGAAAAGAAAATCACTTTGGAAAGAGCGTGCTTTTCGTGGGATTCAAGGGGAGAGGGAGAGGGAGAGGGAGAGGGAATGGGAGGAGGAGAGGGAGAGAAAATGTTGTGTGATGTGACCCTCGAAATAAAAGAAGGTCAATTAATAGTGATTTGTGGAGAAAATGGGGGTGGGAAATCGAGTCTTCTGGAAGCGCTTTCGGGGGAAATGAGATGTGTTTCTGGAAAGGTAACGAAAAAAAAAAAAGAAAAAAAAAAAAAGGTCTCTCTCTCTCTCTCTCTCTCTCTCTCTCTCTCTCTCTCTCTCAATTTTATTTTCTGACAAGTTTCAACTTCTGGAAGCTTTTCTCACGCTTCTCAAAACCCATGGCTCCGTCCCACCTCATTTTTTTTTTTGTCCCTTTTTTTTCTTTATTTAACAATTCATTATTTTACATTGTTTTTTTTTTTGACAGTTTTTAATTTCTGGGAGTTTTTCTTATGCTTCCCAAACCCCGTGGCTCCTTTCATCTTCGATTCGAGAAAATATCGTTTTAAATCGAAAGTTTTCAGAGGAAAATTTTTATTTCGCGATAAACACTTGCGCCTTATTGGACGATTTCGATTCTTTATGTTTTAAAGATTTGACAAATGTGGGAGAAAATGGGTTTTCTCTGAGTGGAGGACAAAAACAAAGAATTCATATCGCTCGGTCCCTTTATGAAAATTGCGATTTTTATTTTTTCGACAAACCTTTTAAAGGATTAGATTCTCTTACCACAAAACATTTAGTGGAGGTACTTTTATTTTCTCTCTCCCTCTCCCTCCCCTCCTCTCCCTCTCCCTCTCTTCCTCTCCCTCTCCCTCCCCACCTCTCCCACTTCCTCCCGTCCCCCTCTCCCGTCCACGCCCTTTTTTTTCATTATATTTCTCCATCACCTCTTTAAAAATGTTTAAGGGGTTAATTTCTCTTACGCCAAAAGATTTGGCGGAGGTGTATTTTTTTCTCTTCCCTCCCTCTCCCTCCCCTCCACCATCTCTCTATATTTTTTTCTTGTTTTTTTCCGTTAAATTTTTTAAAATTTAAAGGGTTTAGATTTTGTTACAACAAAGCATTTGGTGGAGGTACAGTACCTTCCTCGTGTATTTTTTTTTTTTTTCAGAATTATGTTTTTTTTTTTTTTTTTATTTTTTTTCCCCCTCAGTATTATACGTTTACCATTTTTTTGTTTGAGAAACCCCTTTTTTTTCTTTATTTTTTTGGCACAGTCTAAAACTTGTCCTTCGTTTTTTTTTTTTTTTTTAAAGCCTTGACTAATTTCTTTTAAACTGTTGTTGTTGTTGTTGTTTTTTTTTGTAATATATATTTTTCAGGAATTCCTCAAATTGGTTCGGTTACACAAAAAAACTTTCGTCGTCGTGACACAAAATCCAATTTTTTTGGAGGAAGCTGATGTCATCTTGGTCAGTTTTTTGTCTTTTTCCTCTGCATTTCAATATTGCCCTTCTTTTGTCCCTTTTCCTCAAATTTTTGATGTTTCATTTTTTATCCTTTTCTTCTTTTTTTTGAAGGTTTTTTTTTACTTTTTGTCCTTTTCCGCAACATTTTGACATTTATTTTTTTGGTCCTTTTCTTCAACATTTTGAAGTTTCCTTTTTTGTCCTTTTCTTCTTTTTTGTGAAGGTTTCTTTTTTTTTGTCCTTTTCCTCAACATTTTGACGTTCTTTCTTTTTTCCCAGCTTTTTCAGTTCGTTTTTTTTTTTTTTACATTTTTTGATTCTTTTTTTTTATTTCACCTTTTACTTGCATTTTTTAATTCTAACTTTTGTCTTCCTGCTTTTTTTTTTTTGCCCTTTTCCCTCTCTTTTTTTTTTTTTTGCAGTATATGAAAAACGGAAAAATTGTACATTCCGGAACTTTAAACGAACTCATTCGAGAAAATATCTTGTTTCAAAATTCAAAAGATCCCTTTTTTTCTGACATCGGGTCGTCAAATTTACCCGTTAACTTACACCCCAAATATACCCAAAAAACCGCCCAAAAAACCTCTCAAAAAACCGATACTCATTTTTTTCCGATTTCCGAAATCGAAGAAGAAAAAGTTGAAAGTAGACCCGAAATTATCTCCAAAGATTTTTTTGAAAAAAGAGGTACAATAGGGACACAAGAAGACGAGGATCGAGCTACAGGACGAGTGTCATTAAAAATTTATTTCGATTATGGGACAAAAGTATATAAAGGTTTCCATGTAATTCTTTTATTTTTTCTTCTTTTTTTTTGGCAGTTTTTACAGCTGGCGTCCGATTGGTGGCTCGCTTCCGCCACATCACCTCCTTCGTCTTTTTCTTCCCTTTCATCTTTTTCTTCTCCTTTGTCTTTTACTTCTCCTTTGTCTTTTTCTTCTCCTTCGTCTTTTTCTCATTTGTCGTCTTTTCCCTCTCCTTCGTCTTTTTCTAATTTAACTTCTTATTCCTTTTTCTCCTATTCACAAGCAGTCGAGTCATCTTTTCTCACGATTTTCCAAAAAAAAAAAAATCTTCAAACAACCGATTTTGATTTTCAAGATGATAGTAGTACTAATTATAATAATTCCTCGTTTCTGAACGGGAATATCTCAAATTTTTTGTTGAGAAAAAACGTCAATCTTGGGTACAAGAAAATGGGTATGGAAATCGGAACGGGATACGGAGCGGGAATTTCTATGTTTTTCCATTCCGTTGCGTTTCGTCCTATTCATTTTTGGGCCGGATACGCCGCCCTTTCTATGTTGACTTGTTCCATTATCGCTTTCCGTGCCGTTTTAGTCGCATATTGCGGTTTAAAAACGGCCCAAAAATATTTTACGGAAATGCTCGAATCGATTTCAAAAGGATCGATGAAATTTTTTTACGAAACTCCCTCAGGAAGAATCCTTAATCGGGTGAGTGAGGATTTTTTTTCCCTAAGTTTAGGATCTTTTTTATTAAGGAATTTGATTTTTTTTTTTTTCTATCAAGGAATTCTGTTTTTTTTTTTTCAATTGTAAAATTTGAGGTTTCTTTTTTTTTTTTATTCTTGGGAGAAGATTTTGGGAGTTGACTTTTGAGTTGACTAGGGTTGACTTTGTTTTTATTTCAGTTATAAGTTGACTTATTAGAGGATTAGATTTTGCGGTTGACTTGGGTTGACTAAAATATAAAAGAAACAAAAATAAAAGCCAACAACAAAACAAAAAACAAAAACAAAAATGAAATACTATATTATCAAAGGAAAACATTAATATCCCTTCTAGTGAAAATATTTTTCCTTTTTTTTTTTTTTTTTTTTTCTAACCATTTTTTTTTCTTCCCCCCCTTTTTTTTTTTTTTTTTTTTTTTACCAACCATTTTTTTTTTTTTTTTCTTTTTTTTTTTTTTTTTT
>JBBHKE010000693.1:84421-103691 GCA_037447655.1 Zygnema cylindricum | reverse complement strand
GTCCGACAGCCGCGTTTCGACCGTGTGAATGTACGATTTGTGTACGATTTGTCAGATTTTGTACGAAAACTTATATTAGTGTAAGCATGTTTGCGACCGACATTTTTTTTTTCAAAGATCCAAATTAACATAACCAAACAATTAGAATGTATGATTTTTTCCAAAATTTTCAAATTCTTAAATAGCGTACACCACGGTAATTATTTTTATACGCTAAAAAAACTTACACGCTAATAACGACTGGTCGGTGTACCATAGCGCAAAGGGTCGCCGCGCACTTTATACATGGTCCGTACAATTATTAGATTCCACGATCCGAAAGCTGAAATCCTGACGTCCAAAATTGAACCCGTCGGAACGCTCCCGTTCCATCTACTGCCGGCGGAATGTGCGCGACAGGACGGTCATCAAGCGGCGAAGCTGACCGTCAGATTTGACGGCCGGCCTCGCGCAGTATTCGCGCTCAGGAGCGGGAGTCTCAACTCGTCTTCCGGGATTTGAAGTTTGTCTGTATTAAGAGATACAAACAGGAGTACGAACTATAGAACAGATCCTGTTCAAGTATAGTCGTGCTTTGTGAAGGTCAATTTTAGTATATAGTTATTTTTATTTTAATGAAGAAAATATTGCGGGAGATTATTAATTTATTATGGTCGATTTCAAGTTTTTAAGTTACGGAACCGTACATTTTGGTACCGTACGGTTACGTGGTATGGTACGAACGTACGGTTGGTTTTCAAGACGGCTGACTGTACGGTAAACGCTACAATATTGAAATTAATCAATTATTGTACGGAAGATGAAACAAAATCAAAATCGGATCAAAACGAAATCGAGATCCGTCCAGATCGGTCGAAATCGGTAGGAATTGGTGGAAATGGGATTTTAGTCCAATTTTATTTTCTGATTATTTTATTTTTATTCAAATAATTATAGGAAAGAAGCTGGTTCAAAAATGCTTCTAAAAGGTGTATATTTTGTTTTAAGTCCATATAAGACAAATTCTCCTTTTACATTTCTCCCTTTTTTTTAGTTGTGAGTTTTTTTTGGAATATAGACAGCCAATTTTTGAGAATTATTAATGGGGTATAAAAAAAAAAAATCTAAAAAAGAAAGTTTCTTTTTCTCATCCCCGCATTTAAAAATTTCCGTAAAAAAAATTTGTGACGATATTCTGCTTCAATAATACTATTTTTCTCGATTTTGTTGTCCCTTCTTTTTGTTGTTTTGTGACTGTACAAAACAGAAAAAACTATTTGAGAATTAGACAAAACTCAAGACAAAATCCAAAAAAAAAACAAATCATATTTAAATTAAAGTCATACAAAATGTGTGGAAACGACACGAAAGTTTCAAACTTTCAATACCAATAAAAACTTGAACAAAAAAAAACATTCTTATGAGTTAGTGTGGAAAAAGCGCCTTTCCTAGAATTAGAAAAAGAACTAATCCAGTGATGAAAGTCCAAAAGCTAAAAACTACACCGCTCATCGTTATTAGTGTTAATAACACTAATTCGGTCGCCGACTATTTCTACCCAAAAATCAGAAAATAGAGTTAACAACATTGTTTAAAGATGTGGACTACAAACTGTCACGTCAACTCGCACTAAAATAGTATTATTGATTCTAATTTTGGATTAACACTAATAAATCTTTTAACTGTAATAACGATGAGCGGCGTACTATTGTGAAAAGAGGCGACAACCAAAGAGATTAAATTGAAAAGAAAACTTTTTTATTGAAAAGTAGACGTTTTATTGAAAATAGTGACTTGTTTTTGTTTTTGCTTTTTTTCCTTCATCATACTTTCTACTTCTATTCGAGTAAAGCTTTCTTTCTTACTCTCTTCAATAGTGGCAATTAAATCCACCTTAAAAAGTTGCTTTCCAGCACAAAAATCTCCCCCCCCCCCCCTCCCTGTCCCCCTCTTGCTTTCGCTCTCCCTCTCCCTCTCTCTCTCTCTCTCTCTCTTTCTTTCTCTCTCTCCCCCTTGGTCACGAAGAATTGTAGTTTAGTTTCCAATTCATTTTAGAAAAGCTACCGTCTCTCTCCTGAGCTAAACAACTTAAAAGACAGTCACTACAACCCTCATCGTTATTAGAATTAAAGATTTACTAGTGGAATACGAAATAAAAATTAATAATACTATTTTAGTGCAAGGAGACGTGGCAGGTTGTAATCCACGTCCTTAAATAATGTTATTAACTCTATTTTCTGATTTTTGGGTAGAAATAGTTGCGACCGAATTAGTGTTATTAACATTATTTACTATGAGCAGTGTAGTCTCTGCCAAATATTGTTATTCTCGACGAGCCTTTTAATGGTTTAGATCCTTTTTTTCGACCTTTTATTGAGCAATAACTTAAAATCTCTAGTAGCCCAAGGTAAAAGAATTCTTCTCTCCACTCATATTCTGAATGAGGTGACTATGATAAAAAGAGCGATAATTTTCACTAAAAACCACTAAACTAAACTAAAACTAAACTAACCTGATAAAAAAAAACTAAAAAAAAGTTTAGTTTAGTTTAGGTTTTAATTTAGTTTTTAGTTTTTAGTTCTTAGTGGCCCCAAAAAATTATGAACGCCTAATCATAGGTACAACACCAAATAAAGGTAAAGATTATTTTCTAAAAAAATGCGATTAAGAACAAAGGAAAGAATGCGGTTAGGATTATTTCGTAAAAAAAGGGACTTTATTAAGAAAAGGAATTTATTAAGAAAGGAATTTATTTAAAAAGGAATTTATTAAGAAAGGAATTTATTAAGAAAAAAAATTATTAAGAAAATAATTTATTAAGAAAGAAGTTTATTAAGAAAGAACTTTCTTAAGAAAGCATTATGGTAAACCATCCAAGAACATGGAAACAAATAAAAAAAGAAAGCCAAAAAATGAAACAAAAAAACTACATTCATGTCGAATCAGATTTACTTCTCATTCATGGAAAAATCGAATATAATATTTATTCTTTTAATCATTCATGTAAAAATCAAATTTAATACTCGAAAATTTCCTATTTTCCGTGCTATTTTCTGTGCCTACAATAATAAGCATTTTTAATCATTCATGTAAAATCAGATTTAATACCCGGAAATCTACTATTTTCCACGCTATTTTCCGTGCCTACATTTATAAGCGTTTCGAAGAGCGTCCCAAAATGCCGGTAAAGCAATTTCATCGCGAACTTCTTTAAAAGAAGGAAAATAGTTCACATCTATTACAACATGATCCTTCGTTTTTTGATTTATCTGCAACAAAACGATTCATAATTTTTCAGAAAATAAAATTCTTACCTCTATTTTACATACAGTTTAACAGTATAAACTTCAAGTAAAACATAAGTTATGCGATAGTATAGTATATAAAAAATATACATACAGTTTATACATAGTTATATATACAAAGTAACTCACCACAATGTCAAATCCAAGAAGAGTAAGACGGAGAGTTTCTTGAAGGTATCGACCGGCCCGTTTTACGGCTTCCATGTCGATATCCTCCGTAAAAGAGTCAGGAAGAGGAGAGGGAGGAGGAGGAGGAGAGGTTTGAAGGGAGGAGTTTTCACTGGTGAATGACGTTGGGAGAGCTTTAAGGCTGAGAAATGGTAAAAGACAAAATTCAGAAGGGCAATTATAATACTTTTTAAGGAAATAGAAAAAAAAGAAAAAAAATAAAATAATAAAAAACTGACTGAATACAAAATTTGAATGAATTTTGTATACAAACACATGTCGGAGGAGACCCACTGGAAAAAAAAATGTGAGGAAAGAAAGAAAGGAGATAAAAGAGCTTTCAAGAAAGACAATCACATTCGGTCTGGATCATTAATTTTTTTTTTTGTGTTGTTTTTTAAATATTTTCCTAACTGCTCTAGTTATTGTATTCTATTTACTCCCGATTTCAAACCGAATTTCTTGTTAGTCACACGACCGAGAAAAGACGAAGTTGCAATCGGTATGGATCTCCATAATATTATTCTTTTCTTTTCTAAAAAATCTTTTCTTAATTTGTACAAATTTAATGTTTGTACTTTACTTCAATAACTCGAAAAAACGGATATACGTGTCAAAAGCCCCTGCCGAGGGTTGACTTTCGAGGACGTCTTCGTTTGTCACACAACTGAGGAAAGACGAAGTCGCATTTGGTGTGGATCTTTATAACACTATTTACTTTCTTTCTTAGAAAACCTTTTCTTAACTTTTACTAATTTAATGTTTTTTCTTTACTATATAGGATTACCTGTCGAATACCACTGCCGAGGGTTGACTTTCGAGGACCTCCTCATTTGTCACACAACCGAGAAAAGACCAAGTCACATTTGGTGTGGATCTCTACAAAATTATTTACTTTCTTTCTTAAAAAATCTTTTCTTAGTGCAAAATTAATGTTTTTTCCTTACTTTAACGATTCAAAAAAACGGAGTACCTGTCGAATACCACTGCCGAGGGTTGACTTTCAAGGACGTCTTCATTTGTCACACGACCGAGAAAAGACGAAGTCGCATTTGGTGTGGATTTTCTCTTCGCCGTAAAAATCGAAGAACCGATACAATAACATTTGTATTGCCACGCCCCGTGGTCGACATATTCCTGTCACAAAAAGACAAAAAAATTGTCTTGTACCGTGTCGTAAAAAAGACAAAGGAAAAGGATTTCTATTCGAGACATGGTCGACATATTCCTGTCTGTACTGTCACTATAGACAAAAAAAAACTGTCCTATACTGTGTTTTTAAAAAGACAAAAAAAATGGTTATTTGAGACACGGTCAACATATTCCTGTCACAAAACGACAGAAAAATACGACTTGTACCGTGTCATAAAAAAACAAAAAAGAAGAATCGTTATAAGATACATCACAAAAGACAAAAAAAAACATTAACTATTATTGTAAATAAAAGAAAAAACAACAAAAAAAATATATAAAAATAGAAAGAAAAGATTTAATATTAGAATGTATAAAAAACAGATACCTGTATTAAGGCGGGCATGGGAACTTTTAAATTTTTAAAGCCCTCTTCGCGAAAAACCACCGCCTGAAAAAAATAAAAAAATATATATTAAAAGAAATAGTCTAAAGGGGAAAAAAAAAAAAACAAAAAAAAAAAAAAAAAAAAAAAAAAAAAAAAAAAATATATATATATATATATATATATATATATATATATATATATATATATATATATATATATATATATATATATATATATATATATATATATATATATATATATAGTCCAAAGGTAAAAAATAATATTAAAAAACTAGTCCAAAAAAAAAACAACAATAATAACATAAAGATCCCAGAATGGAAAACCTATAAAAAAAAGAAAAATAAGACAAAAAACAAGAACTATTTTTTCTTCCGCAAGAAAAAAAAAAGAGAAGGAAACAACGAACAAATAAAAAAAAAACAAGTTTTCTTTCAGCAAATCAGAAAAAAACTAAAAAAAAAAAAAAAAAAATGAGCGGGAAAGTAAAAGAATATAAAAACCCCTTTCAAAACCCCTTTAAAACCTCTCAAAGCCCTTCAAAACCTCTTCAAAACCCCTTAAAAACCCCTCCAACAGCCCTTGAAAACCCCTTTCAAACCCTCTTAAACCCCTTTAAACCCCTTTATACCCGCTAAAACTGGAGGAAAAAAAGGATTCTTGCCATAATATGGGAGTCCGGAGCTCCGCAGGCAATCAGAGGCTTCACTATGGCAGGAAAACGACAAATTTCCTCCTTTTTTTGTCTTACTATACCCGAATTTTTGAGGTTTTCGACGTTTACCAGGTTTTCGAGGTTTTCGACCTGAAAAAATATGCGATAATATGTTTTTATTATGAATTTTGATGAATATTTTATGAATTTTGAAAAAAAAAAATTACGAGTAGTTTTGAATTTTTATGAACATTTTAAGAATTTTTAACAAGTTTTTCACGATTTTCTTATAAGTTTACAGGAATTAATGAATTTTTAATGAAATTTTCTGAATTTTTACGATTTTTTACAAATTTTTACGATTTTTTTATAAATGTCTATGATTTTTTATACATATATAAGCGTTTATATAAGCAACTGGATGTACGGAAATGAGCCATGAATGGAGGAAAAAGACGAAAACTCACCGAAAAAGATTCGGGCGGTCGAATCTTTCGGTCCAATGGGGAGTTGCCAGCTGGCAGTCCTTGGAGAATAGAGTGAATTTGGGAACGATTTAAAAGAGGCATTATGGAGGAGAGGGGGTCCACAACACAAATATTAGGGTGTAAGGAACAATATCTGCGAAAAAAAAAAGAGAAAAAAATGAAAAAGGGAAGAGAAAAAAAGGCAGAAAAAAAGGGAGAAAAAAAGGGAGAAAAAAAAATAATGAAAAAATGGTGAAATCAAAAGAAAAAAGATAAAAAAGGGAAAAAAAGGAAAAAACGGAAAAATTGGAAAAAATGAAAAAAAGGTTTTTATAACATGGTGTGATGAACAATAATTGCACAAAAAGAATAAAAAAAGGCAAAAAAAAAGAAAGAAAAGGAACAAGAAAAGGAGTTCTATAACCTGGTGTTATCAACCATAACCGCCCAAAAAAAAAAAAAAAAGAAGAAAGAGAAAAAAGAATGGAAAAAACTAAGACGAGATTTCATAACATGTTTATAATTATAACGAAAAATGGTTTGGCAAATTTTCTTTAATGGAAAAAGTGTTTTAAGTAAAGGAAAAAAAAACTCATTCCTGTTCAAATTTCCACCTTCTTACTATCATGGAAGACTGAAATACTTTATTTTCAACTTTTTTTTGCTTTTTTCTAACACCTTTTTCCCTCATTGTTTTCCAGATATAATATGACTTAATATCATTTAATTAGAGTATATAAAGAAGAGTTTAAAATAATGTCTAAACAACATTACTTGAGAGTTTAAAGAAATATCAAAACAACATTATTTAGATTTTGAGGTAGTATCTAAAGAATATTATTTAAAGCTTAAAGCAGTAAAAACATTATTTAACACCATTTTTAGAGTTAAAAGTGTTACTTTACCCCATCAACCTCTGCATTCCTTCAGAAAATGCCACATTCACTCCTCCTTTTTCTGACTCTTTTTTGTCCTTTTCCTCTGTTTTGACCATCTCATCTGTCGCCTTGTGAAGCACGATATCGATTTCGATCATCTGTGACTCCAACGGACGGCTCAGATAGATCGGAATAAAAATAATTCCCGAGGGAGAAGGGGGGGTCAATGGGAGAGCTCCTCGCTAAAAGAAAAAAAAGGAAAAAAAAAAAGTTTTTTTGAAAAGAAATGAGAAACTTTAATATTTCCCAACGGAGGAGTCGTCCGTGGGAGAGCTCTTTGCTAAAAGACAAAAGATACATAACAAAAAATAACAAATTTTTAATCAATCTGCATATAATATATATATATATATATATATATATATATATATATATATGTATATATATTTTTTTTTTCTCGAGGGAGGAGTAAATGGGAGAGCTCCACACTAAGCGACAAACTTTAACCATTTTCGAAAAATAAAATCAATTTCCTTTACTTTGAAAAATTAATACCAATAACTAGAATAGCGATGATTACAAAAAAAACGATATTTACAGCAACAATTAAAATAACAATAATCAAAACAACACTAATTAAAATAACGAAAATCAAAACAACAATAATTAAATAACAATAATTAAAATAATAATAATTAAAATACCAATAATTAAAATAACAATAATTAAAATACCAATAATTAAAATAACAATAACTAAAATACCAATAATTAAAAAAACAAACCTTGTGAAGGCCTTTTTCTCGACTCCATTTCATAGAATGTCCGACGACGAGAATTTCACCCTCCGGATTCGCCTATAATAGGACAAAAATAGGGTCAAAATAGGGTCAAAAAATAGGCTAAAAATAGGGGAAGAATGGGGTCAAAATAGAGTAAAAATGGAGTAAAAATAGGGCAAAATAGAGCCAAAATAGGGTCAAAATAGAGTCAAAATAGAGTCATAGGGTCAAAATAAGGTCAAACTAGGGTAGTGCGAGGGGGATGGGAAGGGGGAGGGGCGGGTAGGAGGAGAAAAAGAGGGAAGGGGAGGGGGAGGGGGAGGGGGAGGGAAAGAAGAGGGAAAATAAAATTATGACCATATTTAAGGATATAAGGAAATGCATTCCAGCAACAATTGGGCCCTGTTTCCATTTTAATAATTGTTTGTGGTTCTCGCGGTTGCGTTATGCTGTCTTGATTGATTTATAATCGCCCAGGATTTTTTTTTTTTGCTTTTTTTTCATCAAAATCCATCCCCAAAAGACCAAAAATAGAGAGGATAGGGAGCAAAGAAAAAGGAAAACAAGAGAGTGAGAGGTTTACCTTCTAAAATTTAAAAAAAAAAAAAAAAAAAAAACACAATAAAATGACAAAAGAAAAAACACAAAAAAACAAAAAACAAAAAAAAACTCACAGAGTAAAGGTGGAAAGAGGGAGTGAGATAGGGACAGAAGAGAGAAGAGACAACAAGGAGTGAGAAAAAGGGAAGAGAAGGGAAAAAAAAGAGGAAAGGTCTGTAATCATGGTTTCTGTAAAAATCCATTTAATTTTGCTGAAATTTATTTTCAAAAAACTTCAATATAATTTCGATAAAAAAAATAAATTAAAAATCGAAACAGTTACCTTCTTTTCTCTCTCTCCACTTTCGATTCTTTCTGCTCTTTTTCTACCTCTCCAACTTTGTTACTACTCCCCTCTGGAATCTCTCCCTTCTCCCCTCTGTCTATCCCTCCCTCCCTCCCTCCCTCCGTCTCCCTCTCTCCTTTCCCTCCTCTCTCTCGCGCTGTCTTTTCTCTCTGTCTAATAAAACAACTTCGACATAATTAAATGAGCTTTTTTGCATTTTTCGAAGGATATTTCAGGGGTTTAGGGTTTTTTTTCTTTTTTTTAGATATTTTTAAAAATTGATTTCGTCATTTTTCTTAGCATTTTTTTGGATTTTTTAGGATTTGTTAAGAATTTGTTTAGTACTTTCTTAGGGATTTTTTTTAGGATATTTTTCAGGATCCTTAGGAGGATTTTTTTAGGACTTCAAAAAGAAATTTAAAAAAATCGGAGTTTTTTTAAGATTTTTTTTTTTTTTTTTAAATTAAAGTTACCTGTTGAGGGAAAAGTTCCTCAACCTCCAATCTTGGAAGACAAACCTGTCAAAAAATGGTAAAAACAAAAAAGAAAAAGAGTTTTTTTAAGACAATAATTTTTTTCTTTATCCTTTTCTTTTAACAAAAGTAATCCTATTTTTTAACCTTTTGTTTAACTTTGTTTATCCCTTTTTTTTTAATCTCTTTATCCTTTTCTTGGAATGCTTTTAAAAAACTTAAAAAAAAAAAAAAAACCTCAAGAAAAAAATACAAAGATGTACAAAAATTTCTTTTCAAGTATTTTTGTCCTTTCTTGACTACAAAAAAATTGAGGAAACCGACATAAAGACAAAATAAAACATTCCAATTGCCTCAACAAAGTATTTTTTAATTAGCTTATTCTTTTAGAAATTTGCAATAACAATTTGTTTTATTTATTTTTGAAAAAAATGAACTTAAAATAAAGTTTTGTTCATTTTTTTCAACAACTAGTTGTTTTTTCCCTTGTCAACAAAAATCCGAATGACCCTAAAAACCCTAAAACATCCTAAAAAACCCCTTAAAAACTTAAAAAAAAACCCAAAAACAATTTCGTTTTCAATCATCAATTAAACCTCATTTATTAAAACCATTTTTTCTCATCAAAATAACTTTGAACGAATTTAAACAAAATACCCTTAGTAACCCTAGACCAGTGAAATGATTAACTTTTCAAGATTCCTTAATTCAACAAGATAAAATTCACTTTTTGTTCACGTTTTGTTTTTTTTTTTTTCACTTTTTGTTAAAATAGATGGAATAAAAAAAGTGAACAAGGTTCATCGAATCAAACGCTTTCTTAGAATTAAACCATTTTTTCTTTAAATAAATGGAATAAAAAACGAATGAAAGACGAATAAAAGGCGAATAAAATTCATTTTCTTAAAAACACTTTCTTGTGATAAAACCATTTTTTGTTAAAAATAAATGGAATAAAATGTGAAAATCAATACCATTGGTACATTGTTGAGCGACAATCTTTCGAGAAAAAGTAAAGTCGAAGAAATTCCTCCAAAGTCAAAACTTGAGGATGTGAAAACTATTCCTTTTATTGGAACCTTAAAATTTGCCATTTTTACAGCTTCAAAAAGACAACCTTCAAAAGAGGGAGAGGGAGAGAAAGAGGTAAAGGAGTGAGAGGGAGAGTGAGAAAGAGAGGGAGAGGGAGAAAGAGAGGGAGAGGGAGAAAGAGAGGGAGAGGGAGAAAGAGAGGGAGAGAGAGGGAGAGGGAGAGACAAAATATGAGAGGAGGAGGAAAGAGAGGAGGAGAAAGAGGGGAGGGAGATGGAGGAGGGAGGGAGGAGGAGGGAGGGGGGGAGGGAGGGAGGGAGGGAGGGGGAGGGGGGAGGGAGGGAGGTTCTCAACAATCAAATAGACCATGGAAACTTGAGAAGAAAACATGAAAAATTCAAAAAGAATAAAAGTAAGAGAGAAAAAAAAAAAAAAAGGTTAAAACATATGCGCTAACTGAGTTTTTATGATTAACTTAGTTTTATTGTAACTTCATATTTTTTTCTAGGGTTTAGCAACTTAGTTTTTAACTTTTTATTGTTTAGTAACTTAGTTTTTAGGGTAGAAAAGTTTTTATTGTAACTTAAAATTTTATTGTAACTTATTTTCCTTGTAACTTGATTTCTACTGTAGCTTACTTTTTACTGCAGCATAATAGAAAAAAAAAACTTATTCGGGTGGATATTTCCAAACGAAAAATGGAAAAAACTTTAAAAAAATGATGAGAGAGACAAAACTGAAAACTAGAAAATGAAGAACCGTTTGGTTTTTTTTTGTATTATACTTTTCTGGTATGCTTTGACTTTGACTTTTGAGAGCCTTCAAACAACGTCGCACTGAAACGCACATTTGCCACGTGTCATGAGTCCATTCAACAATCTCAATCGAAAACAAAAGACGATCGTCGCCTCCATAATTTGCGGAAGAGATCCTGACCATCCATTTCGTGGCATTTGAGTTTTCCTTTTCCTGTCGACGTCGTTTCGTAGTTTTACCTCCTGCCAGAGGTTCACAATCGGGTAGCCGAATCCGTACGTTAATCCGTACCCTATTCGTAGCAGATCCGTGCATTATCCGTACCCTATTCGTACCTGGACGGCGGCGCTGGATCCGGAACCGATTCGGGTGCCAAATATTGGGGGCCGGCCGGATTCGGCCGGGTGATTAAAAAAAATAACCGGCCGGCTAAGCCCGGTAAAAAAAAAAAATGTCGGATTCGGATTGTTGATTTTTTTCCTTTTGTGACCTCTGTCTCCTGCCGTAGTTTTAGTGTGGCTTTCCGTATCGATTAGTAACCCAGCAAGCCGATACTATTCTTATACATAGACCTAGACGGTACGGTCACTTAAGGTACACCGTGAATCGCTATTAGAGTAAATGTTATTTTCTTCTCTTAAAATATTTTTTCTCCGTACACTCATGTCCGATTGTGGATCAGACGGTTGCGATTGAAAGGTAAGATTCTCAGCCTCCGATTGGCGTTCTCAAATTGAAATTCGGACACGTGTGTACGTAGAAAAGATGAATTAAGGGGCGAAAACAATATTAACACTAATAGCGATACACGGTGTACTGTACCATTCGATGTACCATAAGCTCATTTTTCTTATGGGAATTGATCATGGCAATTACTTTTTTGGTTGCGCACATAGTTGTCCCGTGCGCATAATACGCACGAAACGAACGCGCGAATACTACGCACGATACGCATTCAACGATGAAAAAAATGTTATTAAATGCGTACCTGACTATGTAACCGTACATTTTCGTACATTTCAGTACTTTTAGGGGGTTTGTGTTTTAAGCTAAGCAAATCCGTCTACACCAATCTGAAAATATATTCCCACGTGTGAAAAGATTTTAGAAGTTTTGACGACGAAAAAAAGTACAGGGTTTGTTTGTTTTTGTCGGCTTGCATGTTGTACGGTTTTTTTTTGCAGGGGTCTCGACGTTGCAGTGTCATTTCACGCAAAGTTGAAAAGTCTGCGAACGTGAAAAATCTGCGAAGTAATGGCGGCCGGACGGGAGAGGTTTACGTCAAGGCATTTTGCACAGCCACGGGTGCAAGGCTGTACGTCAACGATGTCTCGCAAAGACATGCGACATACCAAATCCGCAAATCGTTTCAAAATTTACGATGTGTCTTGCGACGCTTCAAAAAGTTTCAAGAAAATATGGTGCGTCATCACAAATTGTACACGGTGACAGCCGTCACGGGCGTCGTCGACGTATACAATTGTCACAAACTTAAGTAATAATTTCGAATGAACACATAGAGACACTTGAAATCCGGGTCCGCCGGATCCGCGCTAAAATACAAAGTAAGTACGCTAAGTTACAACTACATGGGGCCGCAGCCTTAAGGGGCGAAAACAATATTAACACTAATAGCGATACACGGTGTACTGTACCATTCGATGTACCATAAGCTCATTTTTCTTATGGGAAATGTACCATAAGCTCATTTTTCTTATGGGAATTGATCATGGCAATGACTTTTTTGGTTGCGCACAATCACTTACGTCATTTTGTCAAAAATTGTACGTTTAAAGTACCTATTCGTACAAAGAAAGTACCGTTGAGTCTAAATTTGACGGTCAATCGGTTGGACAGTTTGACTTTCAAAATATTGTTTCAACCGCTTAAAATTAAAATTTTGTCGCGCTTGCGAACGTCGACCGTCATAATAAAATCAGCAATTCACACGGCCGGCGAATGTTTACGGTAACAAAACTGCGGTAACCACATGTAAATAAAAGTGTTGCGCACTATTACTTTCTGTCGTTACGTGAGCTTCACGGTAAGAGCACATGTTGGATTTCAACTTAGGGTACGTCCCCATGTAAGGGATACTTTGAAAAAGTATTTTGGACTGTAGTGAAGTGTTCCGTACTACTTTGAAAAGCGTCCCTATGTGCGAAAATGAAATCGAAACTTTGAAATGTGACGGTTGTAGACGTAGGTACAACTTTGTGACGGTTGACGACGACTACGAAATTGGGGACGCCAACAAAAACAGCGACAGTTGTAGACGTCTACATTTTTGTAATTTTGTGGCATGGCAGATGTTTAGGGTTTTGAAATATTGTGACGTCACGCTCAATTGTGACGTCACAGATTCAAGAACTTTCAGCCATGGATACCCGATTTCGTTTTCTCAACTTTTTCGCTCTACTTGCCATAAAAATATACATAAAGGTAGTCAAAAGAATTATTTTTCAAATATCTTTCATTTCATACCAGTTTTGTCGTGCCTCATTCTAAAAAATGTGAGATAAAAGTGGTAGTGTTAGAGGGAGAGGGGAGAGGCGACGACGATGCAAAATTCTACCGAGGACCCATGAATGAAATTGGAGGTCCGAGAACATAGAAAATATCATAGAAATTACCAAAGACAATAATATAGAAAATCGAATAGAAAATAACATAGGAAAACGTGGTGATGAAGGACGAAATTGACATGCATTATAATAATTATGTTTTTTCCTCATTCGGTTTCCTCCACATCGCTTTTCGTTTTCAGTTTGTTTTCAATTTTTATGCTTGTTTTTCAGTTTCATTTTGTTGTTTCCTTTTTCCTTTTTTGTCCTTTTGTACTTCAAATGGTTTACCATCGCACAGTTTCAATAAATCTTGTGAATACTACCAAATAATAAAATAATAATAAATAATAAACACCATTTTTTATTAAAAAAGTACGATGGTAAACCACTTAAAGTACACGGGAAAAAAAAATCAAAAAGCCAATACAAACTGAAAAAATGAAAATAAACAGAAGCCAACTGAAACAAAAACCACAACGGAAAAACTGACGCATAGAAAAGGGCGAAGAAATGAAGGATGCCGAAAATAACAAGAAGCAAAAAACCAACAACAAAATATTGCATCCACAAAAAACCTACCCAACCAAAAAAAGTTATCCAAGCTAAAAAAAAACAATCCTACCAAATAAACTATCCAACCAAAAAAGAACTATCCAACCAAACCCTACATATAACTCCAGTACCACTAAAAGATGTAAATCTCTCAAGTCCAGGGGAGCACTCTAAGGGAGACCGGGAACAAACGGTAATAGGAGATTAAAAAACAATCTTCATTAAAAGCACAAAATTGTCTCTAAAAACACACAGCGGTAATGATGAACATGCCAAAAATGTCACGTAATATATCGTGATGTGACATTGTGAAGGGAGAAGAGAAGGAGGGAATCCTTTCGTAATCCTAAGGATTTGTTTTAACTAAGACTCGTAAAAGTGAACAAAGGGGAGCACTAAGATAATAAACTGACACAAAAAGGGATACAAAAAAAGATGCCACAAAAGTGAAATTCATATCCTGGAAAGAACGAAACAACGGAAGGTAAATGAATAGAAAAGAACAAAAGAAACGCTATGACTGTTAATGTTTTTTTTTCTAACTCAAAACATCTTTTCTCCCTGCGCATTTATCAGATAGTTGATCCGACGGTTGCCATCGAAATGTAACATCCTCACCTTCTGATTGACATTCTCCAATCAAAAATAGGACAAGTATCCACAAACTTCTATGATTCTAGACTTGTATAATTCTATAATTCTGTAATTCTATAATTTCGTAATTCTGTAATTCTACGATTCTGCAATTCTATGATTTTATAGTTCTGTAACTGTAATTCTCTTATTAAATTTGTAATCCTATAACTCTATATTCTTGTCCCAAACTATTCATTCTCTACAAATTGAAAATTTTATTCACTCCTCGTCTTTGACTGATAGCTCTTGTTTGTGGTCATGTGTTTTATCACATTTTTTTGATCATTATTATCGTCTTCATGTGAATACACTATATACTGTATAAATCAGTGGCGACCACATATCTTCGACATTGGGAACTACACCTTGTACCGCTATTAGTGTTAATGTTTTTTTTCGCCACTTAAAAAATTGAGATTTATATCCTCGAAAATATCATTCATCCTTTCACCGTCAAGACTTCGACACTCGTAAAACAAGTAAACAGACGTTCTAAAGTCTCTAAATTGACATCAACTATTTGATCATCAAACAAAAGTAAAAAAAGGTAAACATGTGTTTTTTTTTAATACTACAACAACGAGTCACTCTCGTACTGAAAAATTAAATAAAATTAAATAACAATTTTACGACAGTATAACCATCTGAGAACATGGAAACAAAAGAAACGATAAACCGAAAAAGAAACGATAAACCGAAAAAGAAACGGAAAGAAATGAAATAATAGAAAATAAAAACAAACGAAGGAAAAAAAGAAAAAAAAAGATTTTTTCTTTATCACTTTTCTTTCCCATTCCTTTTCATTTCCATTTCCAATTCTCAATTCCTCCATTCCAATTTCCATTACCCTTACCTCTCTCTCCCCCCCCCCCCCTCCCTTCAGGTCTTCTCTATCGCTGTCCATGATAGTCCCAGTCCATCCCGAGAAATCTTTCTCTCCCCCCCTTCACTCCTCCCCCTTCCTCTCTCTCTCCCCCTCTCCCTCTCTCTCTCTCTCCCTTTTCTTCGAAACTTCAGTCCCTTCTAGCACATTACTCCTCGACAAATCTAAGAATTCCCTCCTCCCTCGACCTCATTCATCACTGCTCCTCCTCCTCCTCCTCTTCCTCCTCCTCCCCCTCCTCCTCCCCCTACTCCCACTCCTCCTCCCCCTACTCCTCCTACCACTCCCTCTCCTTCTCCTTCCCCAGAATTGAGTTCATTTTGGTCGAAGTTTGTCTCTTGTAGGACCGTCTCGGGAGCTGGTTCTCTTGTAGGACCGTCTCGGGGCTGTCTGAAGCCCATCCTTCCTCTCCCTCGTCCTCTCCCTCCTCCACCTCCTCCTCCCTCCCCTCGCCCCCGACCTGCATTTTCCCCATGTAACACGTCTTCTTCCGATACGGACAATTTTTTTTAACAACCAACGAATATAACATGTATTTTTATATTCCCCTTAAAAATACAAATTATTGATGGAACAATATTGGAATTGGTCCAACGACACTTTTTTAACAAAAGACATTTTCTTTCGATAAGGACAAAATTTAACAAACACTAAATATATCTTTTGGTTTAGCTTTTGTTTTCACATAAAAATACAAATTGGTCCAACAACACTACTTCGACTTCATATATTTCCTTTCGATAAGGACAAACGTTAACACATAGTAAATATATTTTTTATTATATATTTTGTTTTCACATAAACATACAAAATACTAACACAACAACCTCGAGATTAGTGCAGCTACACACCTCTTATATAATACATTTTCTTTTGATAGGGACAAACTTAAACAAACGCCAAATATAATATATATGGCTTTTGTTTTCACATAAAAAATCACTAATTAATCTGTAAAACAACAATAATCTCAAAAGTTGACCCATAACACTTCCCTCGAATAAACACCTCTTCTTCCAATAAGGACACACTTAAACAAAACAACAAATATAAGTTTTGTTTTCACATAAAAATCATTAATTCTCAAGTATAATTGAAAAAAAAACAGAAGCGCGGACATAAAATCACCAATTCCCAAGAAATAATGAAAGAATACAAATATTAACAGGACAATCTCAAGAATTGACCCAACAACACTTCTCCTTTTCCAATACAGACAAACTTTAACAACAACAAACATAGTTACATGAAAAAACTAATTTGTCCAGAATGAAATGTATACAAATTGTCGAGCCTCCATGACTTTCTTCCAATCTGGATAAAACTTTAACAAACACCAAACATGCATTGTTTCACATAAAAATACTGATCCCCAACATTCAAACAATCCTACAAAAGTATAATAAACAATTGGAAATTATGCAGTTTTTTAAAAATATTTTCTTTTTTTTACTGTTTCTTTTCTTAGTACGATACGTGTATAGAACGAAATTACCACATATAGTGATTCCAATTGTTTTTGCACATTTGATCTATGTCATAAATTATAAATAGAAAGGTTAGTCACAACTGTACAGAACCAAAATCATACAACAAAGACATTCTTATTTTATTAATTCTTAATGCTCGATCAGCTCTTCAAAGTAAAGCATGTGCAATAAATAATAATCTCCATACACACATATACACACACACACACATATACATATATATATATATACACATATATATATATATATATATATATATATATATATATATATATATATATATATATATATTGCATGCATATCCTATGTATATAAATGCATATGTACATGTACGTATGATATGCTCCCACAGACACTCCTTGTTACACCGCATCCCTTTGATCAAAGCTGTATCACCCAAAGAGAAGAAAACAAAAAAACAAAAACAAACCAGAAAATAAATAAATAAAATAAGGTTAACTCACCTCGCGCTTGCCAACCAGCTCCACCCTCGAAGGGTCCTCCTCCTCCTCCTCCTCCTCCTCCCTCAGCCCTCTCCTGCTGGAAAGCCCCTCCTCTCCCTCCTCGACTGTGTCCCGAATGGCCTCCTCTCCCTCTCCCCCTATATGGCTGTGGACCTCCGTATTGCCTTCTCTCATTCATATATCCAGGAGCCGGAGCTTGCCCTTGCCCTTCCTGATAGTCACCACCTGCTACTCAGAAGTAAAAAAGAACTAATAATAAATTATTCCTGCAATAATCTTATTCTACTTGTAATTACGTTATTATCCTACCTGTGATGTCTTATTTTACCAGTGATTGTTGTACTTGTAATTGTCTTATTCTATTGGTTATCGTTCTAACTCTACCTATAATTGTCTTATAATACCTGGAATTGACGTATTCGACTTGTAATTGTCTTATTCAATTTGTAATTGTCTTATTCTACCTGTAATTGTCTTTATACCCGCGTTTGACTTTTCTACATGTGATTGTGCTGTATACATGTGATTGTTTTTTTCTACCTACAATTGTACCTGGAATTGTCTCATTCTATTTGTTATTTTTAATTCTGATTTTCTTTTCTGCCTCTGATTGTCTTATTCTACTTGTGATTGTAATAGGTGGACACAAAAACAAGAACCCACGTAAACAAAAAAAACATTCGCATAAAAAACCGTCAATATAAATTCCCATACAAAAAAAATCAACGTAAAACGTGTACATTTTCATACAAAAACAATCAGCATAAAATGCATTCCCATACAAAAACAATCGACATAATAAATACGTTATGCTTCAACTTCAGATACCTGTTATATTTCTAACTCAGCAGTCAGTATTTTTGCAAAAAGTACCATAGACATCTGTTATGTTTACAGCTCTACTTCCTCCAATAACTTAATCACACTTGTACATAAATATTTCCTTTAGGCTGAATTAAAGGATTTTATATGAGATTTAAAACTAGGAGGGAAGGGCCCTCGTAGTTCAGCAACAATGGGGTACTGAGGAGAAATGACGAATCTGACATCACACTACAGTCAACATATCAACAACCCAAGTTTGACATGTTATTTTTCCGTGTTTTTTTTTTTTTTTGTTTTTTTCCTGTTATTTTATTCTTTTAGATCAATTTGCTTCCACGACTTCGACAAGGTTAATACCGTTAAAAGATCGTTTACTGTAAAGGCACTTATAAACCGTCTAAAGGAATAGAAGAACCTTTGCTAAAAGAAAAAACCAATAAAGTGAGAAAAAAAAAACTCTACTGCGAACAGACCTGATAACAGGCTTAAAACATGGTATGAATTCCATCGAATTTTACATAAAATTAAAGCTCTCTTTACGTTTACATCGAATTTAAAATGACAAAAAGATAAGTGGAAATAGGAGTCATCTCGTTACAAATAACTTTCTGAGCCACAGTGACTGGAAAAGTCTAATTGGGCCCTAATTCTAAAACCAAAACAAGAAAGGGGAAAAACTTACCACCACCGCCTCTTCCTCCCCTCCTCCTTCCCCCATGCCCTCGACCTCGACCTCTTCCTTGCTCCTGAAAACCTGCAAAATTCACAAACACAAGATGCTCTTTATCTTCCCGTAATTCAACTAGACCATACTATATTTCATTTTTAATCAAAGCACCTCCCTCCCACCGTCCCTCTGTCCCTCCCTCCCTCCTTCCCTCACTCCCTCCCCCCCCCCCCCCCCCCCCCCCCCCCCCCCCCCCCCCCCCCCCCCCC
>JBBHKE010000693.1:0-83112 GCA_037447655.1 Zygnema cylindricum | reverse complement strand
GTTCCCAGAGGTCTGTAATGTCCGTGGACCCAATAGTTGTGTTTTGATCAAGTTCGGGAATTCTCCTCTAGAAAATTGGAGCGAAATAATATAAAAAATTAATCCGATCGTCCAAGTTAGTAAATACGCCAGTCAATGCCTGTTTCTCTCTTGTCAAATCTGACCTTAGGAAGATAAGTTCTTTTCAATATTTAATTAATTGGTTCATCCATTTTCTCGTAGAATCACAGTTTACTTTTGGCAGATTCCTAGAACCAAAGTACTTCGCAATAGTATTTTTTATCTGGAAATGTTTTCAGTCTTTGAATGTGAACTCATCCTCACTGTGCTGCTCCCTCCCCCCTCCTCCTCCCCTCCCCCCTCTCTCCTCCCCCCTTTCTTCCTTCCCTCCCTTCCTCCATCCCTCCCTCCCTCTCTAACATTGGTTAGTTAAGCAAAGGTCTAAAATTACGGTCTTTTTGTAAAGGAACCGCATGAAATTGCCATACGATGCAAAAATTCCGCTTCTTTAAAATTTGATGCAGAAAAATTCTTATGGCTGTATAAAAATTCTATTTAGGAAAAAGATAATTTCATGCACACATTCTAAACATAGATTTAGAAATCCATTTAAACATAGATTTAACATCTATTTACACAGATTTAAACATAGGATTGAACAAAGACGTAAACGCGGATTTAAACAAAGGTTTGAACATAAATATAAACACCAATTTAAACATAGATTCAAAGATAGATTTAAATCATAAAAGTATGGGATATGTAAACACACGTATACGCAGTCCAAAATCATGAGCCAGCGACTCATTTCACAACTGCAACAATATGAAGATTTTGTAATTAAAAGGAAATTCTGTAATAAAGTGGAGATTTTCTAAGAAAAAGTAGATTTTGCAAAAAAAAACGGATTTTATTTTAAAATAACGGAGATTTTCTAAGGAAATGGAATATTTGAAGTAAAACGGAGATTTAAAAGTATCCTGCGTTGTGTCTCCTCCAAAAAAGGCTCTCTCTTCCGCTCTTCTCTATCTCCCTCTCCCTCCCTCCCTCCCTTTTATCACGCCCTCCCTCTCTCTCCCTTTCGCTCTCCCTCCCTCCCTTCCCCCTCCCTCTCTCACACTCTCTCCTCCTCTTCTCTGCCGCTATCTCCCTCCATCTCTCTCTCTCTTTCCCCACCACTCCCCCTCTTCTCCTCTGCTATCTCCCTTTCTTCTCCCGCTCCCTCCCTCTCTCGCTCTCTCCCTCTCCCTCCCTCTCACTCCTCACTCCTCTCTGTCCCTGATCGTGTTCTTATGACAATTTACAGTTCATTTTTTTCCCAATCATGCAAAAATCACGATTCCATTTCAAGATTATATATATTTCAGTTATGAATCGATTCTTCAACAGTACATAATGCCTTGAAAAAAATAAAAAATCACTCTACCATATCTCAAAAACTACACAACCTATCACTACATTGCCCATCCCTTTCAGTGCAGTGAGTGATTTTTTGACTCAAAATTACAAAGTAATATTATTAGCAATATTTATTTAAGCAGCCCATAACGAGCGACGTTGCGAAATATTGCGAAACATAATTTAGATTATTAATTAAGTGAATAATTTGCGTTAAAGCACTAGAACAACTACCTACAACGTATTATGTCCTTCCTTTATTAGAATCAACTCCACTAAATTATGTTTCGCCATGTGCTATTATAGGCCCCTTACCTAAATAGGACTACTAACACTTATTTACGGTTATTGTCAAAAAAAAACGACACTTGACTTAGAATGATTAACTCTAGAAGAGATGGGGGGTGTATATTGCTCAAAACCCTAAAATCTTGTAGAACAATGACAGCTTGCCATCCATGCAACTGATCAACCAACCAATCCATCGTCTCATCCACCTATTCCTCCTCCAAGAGATTCCCTACAGATTCCTTACCTTACATATTCCCTGCAGATACCGTATAAATTTCCTATGTTACATATTCTGTACAAAGTTTCTATAGATTCCTTACCTTAAATATTCCCTACAGATCCCTTACAAATCCCTTACTCATTCCCTACAACCGCACTAACGATTCCATACCGGTTCCCTAGAGATTTTTCATTCACTCTCTACAATACCTTGATAATCTCAGCAATGGTGACCGTCTTGTTGATAGCTCGCCCCATGGCTTTCAAAAGAACCTCCTGGTGTCCTTTCTCCAGTAGAGCACAGGCGTACGTAACATAGGCTCTCACGCGTCCATGAGCTGTCACGCGTATTTCTCCCGGAGCTATTGGGGCACTTCCGGGCGCCATCTGTCCCGGTCGCTCCACGCGGACGTAGCGATCCATGGCTCCAAACCCTAATTTTGCTTCTGTTTCCTTTCTTTCGAAACCCTAATTTTGTGACTTCCTGTCTATTGGTTCAGTTTGGTTTCGCTTGGTATATCACTATATCATGTACGGTATGCTACAGACTTACAGTACAGTGTACTGTAATGTAGGATAAATTTAACGTGCGAACACTATTGCGAACACTATTGGGAACGCTACACCTTGAATCGTTATTAGCGTATAGAAATTATTAGTGTAAAAAAAATATTAGCGTCATTCATTCTAGTTTAGTGCTAGGAGACGTGGCAGATTATGCTCCACGTACTTAAATAGTGTAACTTATTCTATTTAAGGTATCAATGTCAAAATTTTGGGGTGCCGATATAGCGTACATAAGGCTAATAACGATTCACGGTGTACAGTACACCGTGAATCGGTATTGGCGTAATGGACGCTATTTAAGGAACCTTTTTTTTTTTGCAAATTCTCAAATAGAATTATCCACACTATTTGAAAACAACCTAATTCCTAATTAGAATAAACGATTTCGTTGAAAATTTCCAAATTCTCAATTAGCGTAAATAACGGTAATTGTTCCTACACGCTAAAGAAACCTTTACGCGAATAACGATTCACGGTGTACAGTACACCGCGTGAATCGGTATTGGCGTAATGGACGCTATTTAAGGTACCTTTTTTTTTCCCCAAATTCTTAAACAGCATAGTTTATTCTGTTTTTTCTTTTACGCCATTTAGGGTTCTTTTCCAAATTTTATCATCTAAATAGAGTGTTGTACGGCTGGTGTCAGACCGTACAAAAATATACCTTTTTAAGTGAGAAAGCATAATTAATGGGTTTTAGTAATCACGGACGCATGAGAATATGCGCTCTAAAAAGGGGATGCAATCGGGTTGTCAAAAATCACGTTCTCACATATTCGTCCGGTAACCGCGTTTCGACGGTGTGAACGTACAATTTGTGTACGATTTGTCAGATTTTGAACATAACCTATATTAGTGTAAACAAGTTTGGGGCGGGTGTTTAATTTTTTTTAAATCTAAATTAGTATAAGTAAATATCTAGTATGTATGTTTTTTTTGGAAAAATCCAAATTCTCAATTAGCGTAAATAACGGTCATTGTTCCTACACGCTAAAGAAACCTTTACGCGAATAACGATTCACGGTGTACAGTACACCGCCAATCGCTATTAGCGTACAGGTTTCTTTAGCGTATAGGAATAATTACAGTGATTTACGCTAGTTAGGAATTTGAAAATTTTCAAAAAATATATACATTCTAATTGTTTACTAATACTAATTTGGGTCTTTGAAAAAATTAAATGTCGGTCGCAAAAATGCTTAGACTAATATAGGTCAACTACAAAATCTGACAAATCGTACACAAATCGTATGTTCACACGGTCGAAACGTGGTTGTCAGACGAATATGTGCGAACGTGATTGTTGACAGCCCAATTTATCCCCTTTTTAGAGCGCATATTCTCATGCGTCCGCGGTTACTAAAACTTATTAATTATAATTTTCACTTGAAAAGGTACAGTTTTGTAAGGTCTGACACTGACCGTACACCACACTATTTAAACGACAACGTACTTTCGTTTTTACGCTAATTGGACAAAAAACCCTATATGGCGTAAAGAAAAAAACAGAATAATTTATGCTATTTAAAATTTGGAAGCGGGACTGAATTAGCGTTCAATACGCTAATATAATTGGCGGTACTGTACACCGTCGATCGTATTAGCGTGTTGAACACTAATCGGCGCCTAAATACGACCCTGACTCAAACAATAAATGACGCTATTTAAGGACGTGGACCATAATTTGCCACGTCTCCTGGCACTAATTAGAATTAATGACGCTAACTTTTCTACCTGTAATTTCTACACGCTAAATAGTAATACGATCGACGATGTACCGTAGTACACCGTGAATCGTTACTGGCGTAATAGCCATTTTAAGGTACCTATTTTTTTCAAATTCTCAAATAGAATTAACGATACCATTAAAACAAACCCTAATTCCTAATTAAACGATTTCGTTTAAAATTTCCTAATTCTCAACAGCGTAAATAACGGTAATTGTTCCATACGCTCACCGTGAATCGGTATTGGCGTAATGGACGCTATTTAAGGTACCCTTTTTTTTTTTTTTAATTCTCAAATAGCATAAATTATTTTGTTTTTTCTTTTACGCCATTTAGGGTTCTTTCAAATGACCGTACAAAGCGAATGTACATTGTTATTTAAATAGTGTGGTGTACGGTTAGTGTCAGACCGTACATAACTGTACCTTTTTAAGTAAAAAAGTATAATTAATGGGTTTTAGTAACCACGGACGCATGGGAATATGCGCTCTAAAAAGGGGATGAAATTGGGTTATCAAAAATCACGTTCGCACATATTATTTCGACAACCGCGCATCGACCGTGTGAACGTACGATTTGTCAGATTTTGTACATGTACCTATATTAGTCTAAACATGTTTGGGGCGAATGTTTAATTTAAGAAAAAAAAAATAGTATAAGTAAATAATTAGAATGTATGTTTTTTTTGAAAAAATCCAAATTCTCAATTAGCGTAAATGACAGTAAATATTCCTATACGCTAAAGAAACCTTTACGCGAATAATGATTCACGGTGTAAAGAAACCTGTACGCCAATAACGATTCAAGGTGCACTGTACTGTACACCGTGAATCGCTATTGGCGCACAGGTTTCTTTAGCATATAGGAACAATTACCGTTATTTACGCTAATTGAGAATTTGGAAATTTTCAATGAAATCGTTTATTCTAATTATGAATTAGGGGTTTTATTAAAAAATATGGATAATTCTATTTGAGAATTTGAAAACACAAAAAGGTACCTTAAATAGCGTCCATTACGCCAATAACGATTCACGGTGTACTGTACTAAACTGTACATGGCAATCCCATATAGTACACGTACTATAAGGCAGCAATAATATACTACATAGTTGTTCAAAACGCATTTTACGCACAATTCAAACGCGCGAATTATACGTAGCGAACGCATTGAACGATTGAAAAAACCGTTAAAATCGTTAATGAATTTTCAACCGTACTATTTCGTACATGTAAAAAAAAATGAATTTTGCATATAAAGTTTCCCGTTAAATAAGAGGTAAAAATTTAAATATGGATCACTTTTCCTCATCGACTTTGCGTTTTTCGGGCTCTGTGAACCTCCGAGGTCGGTTTCCCGCATTGTGAGAGATCCACGTCGGCCCCCCATCATCATTTCGTTTTACGACGCGCCGCGCCGCGCGGCCGTAAAATGTATATATATATATATATATATATATATATGTTTAGGTTTTTTTATTATTTGTGTATTTTTTTATTAAAAAACCCTAAACATGTAAACCCTAACGCGATACCCGGTAGTATCTTGTAGTGGTGAACCCCACGGCGCATTTTGCACGGTGAAATGAGGGTTCACAGGGTTCACCACACAGTGGGAACATGTGAGATACCTGTACTGTAGCGGAAAATTGTAATCTAGGCTACTGTGAAATGACGTAGTGCCAAGTTCAAATGTCATTCAACGTAAAATTTCTCGTTTTCAACATTCCATGGCGGCTTCTTTAAAAAAAAAATAAAGAAGACTTTCGTATTGTTTTCAAATTTACCGTGCACAAAGAGAGTGACATTTCAACGTCTCTTTTCAGAAATGTGTGTACATTTTCGACAAAATGACGTACATATTCCGTAATATTTCTGTTCAGTTTACTGGACCGAAAGTACTAATAACTACGACGTATATATTCGTCAAATTTTGTACATTTTACGGGAAATACTGTATTTTTCCCGTAAATTGTCTGTTCAATTTACCGGACAAAAAGTACATCACGTTTTCTTGCAATTTTTTCAACATTCACGAATTATACCCAGAAATCGTAATAATTGAAAGAATCGCACGATTTGAACAACTGCGATATACAACGTTTCTAAATGATTTCGTTCTAGTGTTGTGTATCGGTAAGGATTTGCGATAACAAATATGGACATTTTTCCGAGTACCCGATAATCGATATATTGGTATGATAAATCGCCATCGGTGTTATCGCTGATAAATAACCGATATTTATCGGTTAATATTGGCGATAACACCGATATCGATAACTGTACGGACCGTACAAATAAATTTGGTGGTTGTAAATGGCGGCAGTCTAACAGATGTCTTCAGTTTGCCCTGTTCGTTTGTTCGTTTTTTTTTTCGAAAAAGTTTGATTCTCGAATTTTTCAATGTATTTTAATTTTTTCGTTTCGGTAATATAGTTTTAGAACTATAAAGTATTATTTTAAATTTGTCTACGTTTACGTGCTACGCTGTCCATAATAATTTTGAGTTAAATAGATACGGAACAAATTGTTATACGTGGCATGCCATGCTATATAATGTAAATAATGTAATACAATATATTATAAAGTACTACAGTATGCGTACAAAATATATTTTTTAAGTTATCGTCGATATGGAATTTGTTGGCCTCGAACCGATATATCGGTACCTCAGACTGTTCGATAACCGATAACTATCGATATCAGTGATATCGGGATAAGTTTTTTACCAATACAAAACACTTTTTCGTTCATTCAATCAATGAAAGAAAAGTACGACCTCTAAAATAAAGTATGGAAGCATTCGAAATATTAGGTTTTGTGATTCGTAAGTTTGAAAAGTACGCGCGTTCCATTTCAATGTAGTTTGTACGAAAGAAAACTGTGGTGCAAAACCGTGACTTGGATGTAATCATGAGTCCGTAATTGTCAACCTGTAATGGCAGTTTGATTTGCGGGAACCAGAATGCAACCGTACAGAAATGTATTAGCGCTGCACAAATAAGTAGATGCGCGCGAACAATTAAAAGTTAACGTCCTAGTTTTAGAAGTTTGATATTGTGACGTCGAACTTACGACGTTTGATTTAACACGTGGACGGATCAGCTTCAATTTCTTAAAGCTAGTTTTTCACCATGGGTGGATGAAACTTTTTTTGTTGATTTTTGCCACATAATTGGCACCAAAATGAGGAATCAATTGAGACTTTCAATTTTGCCAACCATCAAACGGATGAGGATATTATTTATGTTGGAACCATCTAGGTACAAAGCATGATTGAAATGTAATTGACAACCATTGAAGGTAATAAATGAAAATCACGACATCGAAAATAAAAATCTCTAACAAAATTTTAAATCTGAAATTGAAAGCTACAAAATCAAATACAGAATACCCTCCCCCTTGCCAAATTATAAGTTTCATGAAATAAAGATAAATTTGGAAAATGGTGTAGATGCTATGTGATGATGATGTCAACAATTCCAACTTATGAATATTATTTCTTATGCAAATGATAGTTGACCAATGCATTTCTAAAAAAAACACCAATCTGGCTTAGCTCATTTTAGCATTTTTTGTGTATTGACACCAAGGGAATATTGTCGGCAACATATAACCACACACTCACCCACGCACTTAAATCTTATATTCTCAAAGCGGGTACCTTTTATTAAGAATGTCTAATCACGCAATAGAAAGGATCCTGATATATAATAATTTAAGCAACTAACCAACATTTTCTCTTCAAATAGTGTAAAACTTTGTAATTTCTAACAAAAATTGCCAACCCTCACACTATTAGCTTACACTCAACAATAACCAAACCAAACAACCCAAGATTCGAAAGGAGAATTTGAAACCCACTCCACAATCCTCACAAAAAATAATTATTAATATATACAACATGCAACATATTAACATTCAAAAACACCCTAAAATTCCACTCATTTCCTCGCAGAAAAAAAATAGGCTTCAATATCTGTTCGTGCAATTCTCTGTCCCCCATTGGATCACAGAATTCCCCGTTACCTATGAAGCCTCTACTAAATGTTCAATGCCTCACATTCTCTTAGAACTACTGCCACCTTGGCAAATAAAGACTCTGACCGATTACACTCTTGTGTAGTCTGAACTCCCTTGAGTCCACAGCAAAAGGAATCACTCAAAACGCCCAAAAATGCGATTAGTTATCAATTGGGAAAAATGCCTATTTGTTTAGTAGCTCTCTGGGAGAGCTGCGACTACCTACCAAATTGGCTAAGTCCTAAACCTCTCTCTAAACCCCTCTATACTACTATACAACGCTTATCACAAGACTGTACCGTATAAAAACTACTTGTCTCGTGGTGTCTTTCGTACAGTCTATATATGACGTGACCATGGAGTCGAAACGTGTCACCTCCAAACGCGTCCTGATGCTCTCTGGGGATTCCGCTTCCCAATGGTACTTTGCCACGTATCATCCGGTGACGCAAAGCCCATAAACAGCCAAGGCGACCATTTCGCAATGTCGGCTCGAATATTAGCCGCCAGATGCATACTGACTTTTGATGTTCACCGTCTAAATAAGTGTTCATTTTATTTATTTAGTGCGAGGCTTGCGGACATACGAAATCTATACTTTTTCTATGTCATGTTTCCTGTGAATCCAGTTATTTCGTTTAGTCAACCAATATTTATTTAAATAGCTGTTAAACCCTTTATATCCCAGCACAAGTACCAGACTAAAGGCTAAGGCGGTCGGCTACACAGACGGAGTGTAGGGAGCAGGATCAAATCCTAGCTGATCTTTAACCCTTTTGTTAAAGCCTACCCAATCCCTAGTCTTCTTTTACTATTCAGCCAACCATGGATCTCTCTCTCTCTCTCTCTCTCTCTCTCTCTCTCTCTCTGTTCTTTAGTGACTACGTCAAGTGTGGGGACTAGGGAGGGTGATTTTCGAGCCTAGCTGCCTCAGTAATAAAACCTTTTTATTTTCCTAAACCGATCTAGAAAATACAGCAGAAAAACACATATTTCAATACTCCTTTTATTTTCTAGTCAAGTTTCTGTTTAAGTCCACATTATTCTTTACATAATTTCAATTTATATGATGGGACTGACTTTGTTATCATGTCTGCAACCATCTCCCTATCTGGTCTATACTCTAGACTGACAATTTTATTTTCTACTTTTTCTCTCACAAAACTCAACCTTATGTCCATAAGTTTTGCTTTAAAATGGTGTTTTAGATTAGCTGCAATTGCAAATGTAACTTGACTGTCACAAAACAATTTTTGCACACTAACCTTCATGAACCGAAGTTTTCGCAACAAAGTTATCACCTACATCAATTCTTTGTTAACACAACAACATGCCATATACTTAGCCTCAATAGTGGACTGAGCAACCACCTTTTGTTGCTTACTACTCCAACAACAAGCACCCTCCGCCACATGCAAAACATATCCAGATGTACATCTTCTCATAGAAACATCCCCATAATTGGCATCACTCCAGTTGGTGATGTTAATGTTCTCCCCTCCCAAATGCAGCCACAAATCTCTAGTCCTTATCAACTATCTCATTACTCTCTTGGTTGCCTCCTAATCACTATTCCTAGGATCATTAAGACTCCTACTCAAGACTCCAACTGCCGCTGCTATGTCCGGCCACAGTTCATAAAATATATCAGGCTACCTAAAACTTGCCGATATCAAACTGTCTTCATAAACTGTCTCTCTTCTGGTCCTATCTCCTTTCCAATGACTATTATTCCTCCCTCTGCACTCCCCTCACTAACCTTCTTTAAGTCCATGGGAGTGGTACAACTGTTTGCCTTGTCAATCTGAAAATTTTCCAATATATTTCCAATGGCTTATTTCTGGGTCAATCTAATAACTCTCCTCTCTCTGTCTCTCTCCATTTGTATTCCCAGAATATATTTTGCTTCACCTTAGTCCTTCATGTCAAATCTGCCTCTCATATCTCTTTTTAACTTGTTTAACTATTTCAATTGATTTACTCAAAACAAGTCAGTCATCTACATATATAGCAATAAAATTGACCCCCTCCTCATCTTCAAACATATCGATAGAGTGGTCAGAACTGATTTTGATATACACCTGGTTGGTCATAAACTAATCCAGCTTCTTATTCTATTGTTAAGGGGCTTGTTTTAGTCAAAACATGGACTTAATGAGTCTCCATACCTTACTTTCCTCTCCCTCTTTCACGATTCCCTCCGGCTGCCTCAAAAAATTTCTTTTTCAAATTCACCATTGAGGAAGGCCGTCTTGATGTCCATTTGAGGAATCTCCATGTCTTCCCATGCCGCTAGACTGAGAAGAGTCCTTAATGAGGGAAATCGTACAACTGGTGCAAAGGTCTATTCATAATTAATCCCATCTTTCTGTATATATCCTTTAGCGACTAATCTGGCTTTATACCTTTCTATTGTATTATTTGGATTGAGCTTTAGCTTGAATACCCACTTGCATCCAATCGATTTCCTTTCTGGTGGACTGTCAACTAACTCCCATGTTTTTGCTTCCAAAATAGAAGCCAACTCATCATTTATCGCTTTGACTCATCGGTCATTTTTTAGACTGTTCACTACCTCCGAGTAAGTTTGTGGCTCACTAGAGTGTGAGAGTTTTGTTACCTTGTGGATGGGTTGTTTTCCTTGCAGCCTTTTGCTGCTCATTCGTCCTCCTTCAAACTCTTAAGCTGGAATGGAGTGAAGTCTTGAATTTTTCCACATGTTATCACCTGCTCAACTGTCCATAGATTCTGGTTCCACTTCCTCTTCCTCCCTCTCCTCGGAGTGAGCTGGGAGCTGTGAATCTAGTAGTGGCTCGCTCCCAGTTTGAATATCTTTTGGATCTACCGTGATCTGTTGAGCCACATTGATGCTCTCCGGGGATTCTGCTTCCTTATGGTTCTTTGCGACGTGTCATCCGGTGACATAACGCTCATAAACCGCCGAGGCGACCATTTCGCGATGTCGGCTCGAATACTAACCGTTCGACGCAGACCGACTTTTAATATGTGTTCGATTCATTTATTTATTGCGGTACCCGCGGACATACGTCTATACTTTTTTTAGGTCACATTTCTTGTGAATCCAGTTAATTGGTTTAGTCAACTAGTATTTCTTTTATTAGCTATCAAACCCTATATATCTTTGCACAGGTACCGGACTTTAGTCTAAGGCGGTCGGCTACTCCAACAGAGTGTAGGGAGCAGGATCAAATCATAGCTGATCCTTAACCTTTTTGTTAAAGCCTACCCAATCCCTCGTCCTCTTTGACCCCATCTTCTCTAACTATTCAGCCAACCATGGATCTCTCTCTCTCTCTCTCTCTCTCTGGTCTCCAGTGACTATGTTAAGTGTGGGGACTAGAGAGGGAGAGTTTAGAGCCTAGCTGCCTCAGTAATAAAACTTTTTTTTTTCCTAAACTGACTGAGAAATACAACAGAAAAACACATATTTCAATAGTTCGCCCTTCAACAAAGCGTCGGTACTACCGGAAGTGCGTAATATGATAAAATCGATACTACTGCTCCTTCGGTAAAAGCCCTTCGGTTATGGTTAGGTTTTTTTTTCTCCTCTTTCGGTTAGGGTAAAACCGAAAGAGGAGAAAAAAGCCTCAAAGAGAAAAAAGGGGTCCGAAGGTGAAAAGAAACGATGATAGGTTACTTAAGCAGGTGACTTGCTCAGAGCACCACTGAAAAGCAACACTTTTTCTTCGTGTCGAATGGATAGTCTTAAATGACGATTCCCACTTTTTCTTCATGTCGAATGGATAGTCTTAAATGACGATTCCCAGATTCATCTCCTTCATGTTATATGTTAAACTCATGTTATGTTCATAGCTATCCTCCCATTTTGAACAATGAGGCACAACAACATTTCCAATCCGCAATTATATTGGTCATGTTGATTATAATTTGCGATTTACTTTCTTAGACTTTTCGGTCTTCTAGCAACAAAGTGTCGTGGGAATGGATGAGGTTCCATGCGGCATCCACATGTTCTTGTTCTGTTTTGGCACCTCCAAGAAACTTGTGACATTATCTGAACACACATCAACAACATCCATGCATAAACAAGTCATTAGAACCAACAACCAACCAAACTAATTCATAAAGTTACCGCCTCTCTCTTGCTCTCTTGTGCTCTCTCCTCTCACGCTCACTATCCTGCTCTCTCTCCATTACTCTTTCTGCTCTCTCTCCATTACTCTTTCTCCGCTGTGACAACTGAAGAGACAAGTGCCCTCCCATTCTTTTAAGCTTGTTAAGCTCCTTTCTAGTCACTATCTTCCCAAATCTCGAAAAGATCTCACTCTCTTTGCCTTAAGTCTCCTCCAACTCTCCACTTTTCCTCCCAATTTTATAGCTTCTGCGTGCACTGCTAACTAACTCCCTCCCTCCCTCCCCCCCTCCCCCCCTCCCTCCCTCCCTTTCTCCCTCTCTCCCTCCCTCCCCCTCTCCCCCTCCCTCTCTCCCTCTCTCCCTCTCTCCCTCTCCCTCTCCCTCTCTCCCTCCCTCTCTCTCTTCCTCTCTCCCTCCCTCTCTCTCCCTCCCTCTCTCCCTCCCTCTCTCCCCCTCCTCTCCCCCTCCCTCTCTCCCTCCCTCTCTCCCTCCCTCTCCCTCTCTCTCTCCCTCTCTCCCACTAATTACGATTCACGGTGTAATGTAATTTTGTGCGAGTTGACGTGGCTCATTCTAGTCCACTTTCGTTAATAGTACTTTCAGTTTTCTTTTATGATTTTCGGCCAAGAAATCACGATCGAATTTGTTTTGTAAACTCTAATAATTATTGGACCCAGAATTAGCGTTCGCAGGTTTCGCAATTGTGCGTCTATACTAAGGGTGATGTTCTATGAGTAAATTGTGTAATCGTACGGCGAACATTACAGGATGCTTCATTTTGAACGATGTTCTATCGTGCAGAGTCTGCAATCCACGTGCTCAAAAATGAATTGTACCACGTAATATAAGATCGTATCTATAAAATCGTCATTTTTTTTTATCACCGACCAGCTTCAACTTGAAATCTTCATTTGCGTTTCATGTACGTGTGGACCAGATCATCGTACGACATATTTTTTGTACTCTTTGCAGACGCCTTGTCAGATACCAGCTCATTTTTTTTAGGGTTTTTGACTCTGTTTTTTCGCGTGACAAATGAGCGCTGCCACAAATAGTGTGACGAATGGGCGCTAACAAAAATAGCATGACGAAAGTTCGTTACGAGATTGCTTTTGTGATTTCGGTTAAGATTTTTGAATGGATGTATCATGTGCGAAATTTTTCGATTTCCGTTGGTTGCCGTCTTCACACGCATGATCATTATCCAGCGTGTCGCTGCTCAATTTTTTATTTTTTCTGTAAATGGTGATGTACCTCGACGAAGTACATCACCATTTTGTCGAGGTACATCACCATTTACAGAAACTTTCGATGCGAATGCTTCGTGAAAACAAATCCAACGGTCACTGTTACCTCCCAGACCTTTGGAGAATATTGGCAAGATTTTCTGTAATGTTGTTCGCGCATAAAAACAAAATAAGCAGTACGGCATAGTACGGATAGGCGCCGATTTCTGTAAACTACCCCACTTTTCGTCTGATGGAACGCCACCCTGATAAATAGGAACCCTAATAAATAGGGAAAGGAAGGGACTCAGAAAAAATCGTCACAAGCGTAAGTTACGATTTCGTCCTTACAGACATAGGGACACTTGAACACCGGGTCCGGCGGATCCGCGCTAAAATACAAAATAATTTCGCTAAGTTACAAGTACATGGGGACACACCCTCATTGTGTTTTTATCCGGAGAGATTCGGCTCTCGGATCCACGTCGCCAGCTTTGGAAAAATTCGACGCCGAATCGAAATCCAATCTCAGAACGACACGTGACATTTTCAGAACCCTAAAACAGGAAAATCTAAGGTGACATATCTGAATTTTCCTCCAATAAAAAAGCTGGTTGGGTAAAAAAACTCTGAATTACACTTTAAAAACTTTCTCAAGAAACCCTAATACGCACAAAAAAAAACCCTCAATATAATTCTATTCAGTAGTAAGAAAACACTAGAAACCTTTTGAAGACCCAAAACCAAAACTGAAAAACTGTTAATGAAAAAGATTCAAGTAATGATTCGCAAGAAACTAGTTTCTGGAAAAAAATAAAAATAAATTAAGTCAAATGTGGAGTTTCGTACTGACAAAGAAAGTAAAGGTGAATAGTAATAATTTTGAAAACCCTTAAAAATATCAAAATTTAAAACACAAAACGAAAGTGTAGAAACTGTCGAAAAAATTATTACTTATCTAGTAGTAAAGAGAAAAGACGAAAAGAAGACGATAAGTCAAAATAAACATAATTGGTTAGGATTTATGAGATAAATACATACTAAAAATTATATAATTATGATAAACCGTTTTTGAGTAATTGGAAGTGAAATATGATGTAATGTGTCTCTCCCTCTCCCTCTCTCTTTCCCCACCCCTCTCCCTCTCCCTCTCTCTTTCCCCATCCCTCTCCCTCTTCCTCTCCATCGCCCTCTTCCTCTCCCTCTCCCTCTCCCTCGTCCTCACCCTCACCCTCTCCCTCACCCTCGCCCTCTCCCTCACCCTCTCCCTCCTCTCCCTCTCCCTCTAGATCTTTCTTCACAAATGTTCTATATGATGAAGCCTCAGCTCTCTCCTCCTCCTCTCCCGGGTCCCTCGTCTGGAAGCCTCAGCCCCACCGCTTCCTCATGGCCTATTGCCAATTGGGCCGGGTATGGATCTCTCTCTCTCTCTCCCTCTCCCTCTCCCTCTTCTCTCCCTCCCTCCCTTTCTCTCCCTCTTCTCCCTTCCCGCTATCTTACTAGTTTTGATGGTTTTTGATTATGATTTTTTCTCCTAACGGACTATGGGACTTCCATAGCTTTATTTTTTGCGGAAGTGGTTTTGAATTGTTTTTAAGGTTTTATTTTGTTTTTCCGGTAAAGGACTAGGTTTTGTTGAGCTGTATTTTCTAATAATGTCACCACTTTAGCGATAGTTTTGTCAGCTTATTTCTAGCCTCTTTGGGAGTTTGCGTGAACCTCTTTTGTAGTTTCATTGTAAAACTTACGTTTAATCTCGTCTGGTTGTACTATCTCATTTTTTTTCTCTATTTTAAACTCACAGGCCAGCAATCGTGTCTTTTGTTTTATTAATGCGTTAAAATATGCGGCTGTTCTTAACCGGACTTTACTTATTACGATGGATTCACATTTTATACATCGTCATTATGATCGACATATGTTATTCGACATTGATTATTTTCGGTCATGTTACGGAAACATCACCATTATGACAGTGAAGGAATATCAAAATATTTATCGTAAGGACATCGTTGTCGATGAAGTTATTTGCACTTGTCAAAAGGCATGTCCAAGGTCGATGAAATTTTCAAATCCTGCTAAAACTTTTAAAACTTGGGATAGAATCAAGTTTTTAAGTTCGACTCGAAATCCTCAAGTGCCGACCAAGAGACGAAACGATCTCCCATTGGATGAAGTTCAAAGATTTTATGGAAATTTGTCCGGGCATATTTTGTTCATGGGAGAGTTTTTATATAACCAAGTTATACCTCTCGGTGGCTTCACAATGAAACGATCCGATAAATGCCATTCGAATATCGGGGTTCAACCAGATAACACTATTTTGGAAATAGGAAAAGAATTTGTAAAAGATGTATTTCAAGGAGAGAGTTTCATGGCAGTACATCTTCGTCGTGGAGATTTTAAAAAAGTTTTCGGGAATAATCCCAAACTCTTTTATTCGGTCGAAGTTATTGTCGATTGTTTAAGAAAGAAATTACAAACCTTCAATGTCACAAATTTTTTTATTGCGACAAACACGGATGCTGAAGAGGTGCAGACAAGCTTGTAGATGTATTGTATGTTTGGAATTAAGTTATAGGAGGTTTTGTTAAAAGAATTATGATTTGAGAAGTCCCTTTAGCTTGAGTTTGAAAATTGGCGCTGCCTTTAGGTTTCTCATGTTGTTTTTCTGCTAACAAAATCTCTATTTTTGCCTTTCTTTTTCCTTTTTGCTCGTCTTCAGCTAAATTATATCAAAGACAACTTGACCAACTTGGAGGGACAACGCATACGAATTGTCCAATTACAAACCGAAATAAATGGAGATAAGAAATGGGCATTACCAATTTTGAATGCGGATACTCCTTTACGAAATCTTCTTAAAGCGGAAGTAGATAAATTAATTTGTGTGCATTCTTTTATTTTTGTGGGCACAACTCGTTCCACTTTCACTCACGACATAGAAAGGTTAAGGTATGGATTTGGCACTTCCAATCCTAGAGATTCTTTTTTATGTGAATTTCCTAAGCATTAGTCCTTACGACTAATGGTGTGTATGTATCTTTACCACGAAGTTATTCAAAAGACAAGGAAAGAATGAATGGCATGTCTTTAGTTTAACAAAATCCCTTGTTTTCTAAAAAAATATGTATGTTTCTCTCCTTCAGTATTCACAAGAAGTGTTCGTCTGTTTAAATTATAATATTTTGTATTTGGGACTTGCAGAGATTTAGAATGAATTGTAGACTTTGGAAGTTGGCAAAAAAAACTGAAGAATTGTCTCTCATAAAATCGTTTTGGCTCTCTATAACGGGCATACTGTACATGTGTGGGTCATTATGTTTTCAGGGTTATTTAAGGTTTTTAAAATTAGTGGAAGAAGCAAACAACAATGGCAAAGTGACGGAAGTGCTCCCAAAGTGCCCGAAAAGTGTCGAAAAGGGGTATTTTTAGGGTTTTTAAGGGGTTTTTTTTGAGTATTTTAGGTTTTCAAGGATTTTTAAAGTTGAACGACGTAGCATTAGCCAGGTGCCACGTGTGAAATCCGTTCGTGTGTCACCAAGGTCACACCAGGTTGAGAATATGGGATTGACTCTACAAAGGAAATCTTGAAAACGTCACCCTCCAAATTTAGAATAAAAAGTGACGCACTTTTGGAATTGAAAAGATGGCAAATCGGGCGTTATATGACTGACGCAAGGTATGGTAACTTCTAGAAATCCAGATTTTGCGGCGGAATGAAACTGTCTTTTGCACGTTGTTCATCATTGCAAATATTTGACGCTTTATTGCAGTAAAGTACAGCATGGGTTCGGAACATGTCTCCATAAATTTGTGGGACCTTCAGCACCTCGCGGGATCAGGTATGTGAACTAGGATTTACATGTTTAGGGTCATTTATTATTTGTTTTTTTAATATTAAAAGAACAAAAACAGATAAAAGAAACCCTAAACATACGGTTGCGCGGAGAAAACAAGAGGCTGCGGGGACGTGGACCCCTTCGAGACCCCTGCGCGTCACGAAAAGTTGCAAGATTCAGTTGCTTTATTGCATAAAAGTAGACTACAGTACACCGTGATTCGCTATTAGTGTTAAGAAATATTTAGTGCAAGAAAACAATTAGTGTTATTATCTCTTATTTGGATTTTTAGCGTTCCCGAAAAAAACCTTTTACTCTAATTTATTTGTAACTCTATTTTGGGTTTTCTCCCGTATAATTAATACGCGATCAATGTCTTACACTAAAATAGGCGTGATCTCATTTTGCCTTTTATTCTGAGCGTAGTTTTACGTGCGTTCGCGATTATTTTAATCTGTGTTTCATACTTTATTACTTAACGAAGTACCATTTTGTATGGTCTGACACGTTCGTACACCACTCTTTTCAAGATGACCATAAATTAGAGTTATTAACGTTATTTACCAGTACCTTTACTAACGAAAAAAAAACATTTAGTATAATTAATTCTATTTAAGGTTCTCGACGTTACAAAACAAGGTTGTAAAGTCTAAAATAGGTTTTCTACGACTGTTAGTTAAAGTGTGGTTACATCAAAAGGTCTTTGTAATTGTACGAGCACGGGCAACAATATTTTTGTAGTACAAAAGCCTTGGTCACCTCGGGTACTATGTGTTAAGTTGCATGTCTTAATTTGAGTGGTACCATGTGTTTTCAAGTTGAGATATTGAAAATGGTCGAGGAAAATAAAAAATTAACTAATTTCAATGTGAAATCTATATTTGTTGTTGTATCGCGCTACGAAAAATGCGTACTATATCATTGTACCACTAAAACCTCTTATTCTTCGGAGGTGCTGAATCCTATTCAGTGCCTGCTTCTCCAGCCCAAAGACATGTTCCCATGTGATAAAGTAATAGTTTTTTTTTGTTGTTTTCCTCCAAAACTTAGCCCCCAACAAGAAAATCTTCAGCCGTACCCAAAAAAAAATGAAAACACCACAGTACAATTTGCTCAATCTTCCAACTTCAATATACTACAGTTTGTCTTCTTGAGCGTTTCGACCAACTTTGACGTCGCTCCATCTCATCTTCAAACTTCTACTGAGAACACCTCTTGAGGTGATTTTAGTTAATGTAACAAGTTATAAGTGAATAAGAAGACGTGGCACGCGGTGATTTTAGTTAATGTAACAAGTTATAAGTGAATAAGAAGACGTGGCACGCGTCACACGCTTTTGGAAACGCGGAGTACAAAAAAAAAACCCAAGCTCCGCTTCCAACTTGTCATGGATTTTTTTTGTGCAGGGGTCGTGGAGGGGTCTCGAGCAACGAATGCCATTTCACAAAAGTGAACTACGTGAAGGCGCCTCTCTCTCTCTCTCTCTCTCTCTCCCTTTCCCAATGCTGCATATATCTCACAATTTTTGGAATGAAACGCAACAATAATGATATCAAATGAAAGATCCCTAAAAATTAGTAATTTTGACTATCTTTGGACGTAATTTGATGGCAAGTAGAGTTAGAAAAGACAAAAAAAAAATTGCGAAGCCAGAGCGGAAAGTTTTGGAATAAGTGATGTCGACGCTATCACAAGTGAGCATGAGTCAAAATATCACAAACCCTAGACATCTACAATGTCATAAGAAACTTCAATTCTACAATCGTCGATATTTTGTAAACGTCATCAATTGTCGCGAGCTTTTTTGTCGTCAACAACCATTACAAATTACATCTACATCTGTCACAATTTAAAGTAACGATTTCGTTGCCAAACATAGGAATACCTTAAAAAGTACTATAATGAATCTTCACTAAAAACAAAAGTAGCAAGTTCTAAGTTTCCGCTACATGGGAACATGCCCTTATTCTTTTCAAAACGAAAACTAGAAGCGGGAGAAACCACAAGGTTTAACCAAAGACAAAAGATGCGTGACGGGGTTGTTTTTTGGTAAAGATTGTGTTTCATTTTGGTGGATTGGCATCCATCTTTTTAGAAGCAACGTGTCTTTTGCGACTTGTGAAATTATTTGTGGTAGTTTGTGTCGCGCGAGTCTACGTTATGAAGTCGTAGTGAATTTACCCGTTCTTTGATGGAGTCCTCACCTTCCTTAGGTGGTTTGCCCATTACAGAGCCGGATGGAGCGATTGCTTCGCGGATGACGACCAAAATATAATCGAACAACTAAAGTTTTCGTGAAGACCCTTACGAGAATCATAATCGCATCTTATGTAAGGTTGTTTTTCAAAAACACACTAGAAAATGGTACAACGTGGTACGGTGGAGTACAAAATTTTGTCCAATAGCTCGCTTTTTGTATGATGTAACTCGACCCTTAAAGTAACGAAAGTATGACCGTACAATAACTTATTAGTGGTGAGCATCCTAATTTTAACAATTTCATATTGTTATGTCAAACTTAGAATATCGATACAAAAATGATCGCAGAAAATATACACAAAATGCAAAAGCAAAAGAATGTAAGCAAAAACTTAGTAGAGTTCTTAAGTCAAGTTACCCTTAATGCATATCCGCGGCCTCCTCCAAAGGCAAGAGGTGCAAAAACTCAATTTCTTTGGCTTCAACCAAATCTCGTACGAGACACCACAGTATACAAATATGCTTTGCTATTTTGTGAAGAATTAGATTATTCACAAGGGCCATCGAAATCACGCTATCTATACATTTTTCTAGATTTCTGTTGTTTATTTTTGTTCATATTACGACGTCATGCATAGTGCAATTATGTGGTCTCCATTGACCCACAGAATATTCAGCCTATGTAAAGGCTCTATGATAATATATGCCCCTTCTTCTTTCCGAATGAATAAGTGCCACCCTGGCACACAAGTATTTTGACCACCCTCACCCCTGTGAGGACCCGACTTCCCCTTCCCTTGAGCCGAACGCAAAACGAATCACTAAATTTGCTCTTCGGAGCAGTAAGTAATGGCTTGTCAAAGATGATCATTATAGTTACAAGCTCTCCTAAAGAGAGGTACCTAAATTTCACTAAGTCGTGATCCGCCTACTGAGGGCTACCTACTAATAAACCCTAGTCCAATAGGAACACTGTATAGTCCAAAAAGGTATAGTGGACGAAGTACTTATTATACGACCATTGTACGACATGGCCTTCAAGGTGACGCCTGTCAAATCGGGAGTTGTGGTTCCCTCCTCCTATCTTCCCCGGTATCCAATAATGTGGGGCCACGTGGCATGGCGTGACGCTATCTCCAAAGGCCGTCAAAATCTCATTCCGAGTGGCGGCTGCAACGATGGCATATCGATCAAATATATTTACACTATTCGGATTTGCTTTCATGCATGAATTGTTTCACGTGCGCCTCTTCGTCAATTTGGTATAAATTAGTCGACTTGTCAAGATTAAAGTACATTTTAAACTTGATGAGTGAATGGTTTCGTCCACGACTAAATGGTTTAGGCGTCAGACCATATGAAATTTGTAGGTCGCATGTTCAAATCTTGTCCAAAGCGACGTTTTAGTAAAATGCCCTGTACTTCAATGTGCCACCTTTTAAATAAGATGGCAATCACGGCTTGTCTTTGATCCTCTCTCTCTCTCTTTTTTGATTCTAACTAAAATAGAGAAGTGAGCTATTAATTACCTCTTTTCAACACATAGACGCGAAACATTGTACAAGATGTATATCTCGACTATGACGGCAATCGCTCCAAAAGCCAACTCCGAATGGACATTTTGGCGGCTTTCAGAGAAGACGTCTTGGGATGCCACGTGTCAGTATACCATTGGACATCGGAGAAGACGGTAGGAGGAACCATTGCTTCGGATCAATCGTCGCTTGGAACGCCATGTAACCATCTACTTCTAGTGTACTTAACCAATCACAAGATTATAAAGTACAACAAGTACAACTGCCGCGGTACTTCTTATATGTCCATGGTACGGTATGGCCGTCCTGTTGACGTCTATTGTTGAGCCATGGTCGCTCTTCCCGTAATATCCGCCTTCCACTTATGGATTGCCAGGTGTCATTCGCGGAAATTGACTCACAAATGGCCAAATGACCACTATGGTGCGTCGACTCCACTATGAGCCGTCCGATCTGAAGTCGACATTTAATCGCTTCTGTTTAAATTCAACGTCGTTTCGTTTCGTTATCCGTGAAATGGAGTATGTAGATACGTGCTATTATTAAATATAAATTACACGTGCTACATTTAACGTTTTATCAAGACCTAACGGATAAGGCTGACATTTATCTGTTTGGTGGTGATCCTGAAGGGACTAGGATGAAATCCTATTGTTAGAGGCACATGTTTGCGTGAAAACAACCATGGATTCTTCCTTGACTGCGTGAAAACAACCATGGCTGCCTAAGTCTCTGTGAATGCAACGAGTATATAGACTTAGAGTGGCGTATAAGACAGATGACTAGGAAATACATTTTTCAACACTCCCCTTATTTTTTAGTCTGTTTTTTCTTTAAATCCACATTTTTTTCTGCAAAATATCAGATTTGGAGATGGGACAAGTTTTGTCATGATATGTGCAACCATTTCTCCATCTGGTTTATATCCAAATTTTATTATTTTATTCTCAACTTTTTTTCTTTCAACGCTTAGTCTCACATCCAAATGCTTTGCTTTAAAATGATGTTTTGCATTGGCTGCAATGGCAATTGCAGCCTGATTATCACATAATACATTCTGAACACCACAATTCATAAATCTAAGCTCTTGGAGCGAGGATTTCACCCACATTGATTGTTTTACAGCAGAGCAAGAGGCCATGTACTCAATCTTCATTGTGGGATGAGCAACGACCTTTGGTTGTTTGCTGCTCCAACAGTAAGCCCCATTCCCAACATGCAACATGTACCCAGATGTACACCTCCTCATTGGAGCATCCCCATAAGTGGCATCACTTCAAGTGGTGATGTCAGTATTACCCCCCCTTCGAAATTCTACCGTAGATCTCTCGTTCCTATCAAGTACCGCATTACCCTCTTAGCTTCTTCCTTATCTTTCTTCCTAAGATCATTCAAACTTCTACTTAATATTCCTATAGCTGCCGCTATATCAAAACAGGCACAGTTGATAAGATAGATCAAGCTACCGATAACTTGTTTATAAAGAATATTTTGCATAAACTCTTTTTTCTCTAGTCCTAACGCATCATCCAAAATCACAACTCCCTCTTCTAAACTCCCCTCATTTCCCTTTGTTAAATCCATTAGAGTCGTACAACTATTTGATTTATCCATTTGATATTTTTCAAGCATGTTTTTGGTTGCCTCTTTTTGAGTTAGTCTAATTATTTTTTCTTCTCTGTATACCTCTCAATCTAAATTTCCAAGATATATTTTGCTTCCCACAAATCTTTTATTTAAAATCTATTCTTTAAATCCCTTTTAGTCCATTATTTTTCTCCATTGATTTACTTAAAACAAACAAATCATCAACATAGATTGCAATGAAAATTATACCTTCTTCATCCTCAAAAAGATAGATTGAATGATCTGAGTTGAATCAGATATATCCAAAATGTTTCAAAAACGCATCCAACTTCTTGTTCCATCGTCGCGAAGCCTGCTTTAGTCCATAAAGAGACTTCATCAATCTGCACACCTTACTTTCTTCCTCTTTCTCCACAAACCCCTCCGCCTGTCGCATGTAGATCGCTTTTTCTAATTTTCCGTGTAAGAAAGCGGTTTTTATGTCCATTTGGTGCACTTCCACGTCTTTCGCTGCCTCCAGACTAAGTAAAATCCGGACAGAGGGAAATCTAATAACCGGAGCAAAGGTCTTCTCATAATCGATCCCTTCTTTCTGTGTGAACCATTTGGCCATTAATCTGGCATTGTACTGCTCGATTTGTACTGCTCGATTGTGTGAACCCTTTGGCCATTAATCTGGCCTTGTACTGCTCGATTTGTACTGCTCGATAGTGCGCGATAGTGTTATCTGGGTTGAGTTTCAACTTAAACACCCATTTGCATCCAATCAAATTTCTAATCGAGAGACAATCCACCAGCTCCCACGTGTTTGTTTCCATAATGGAAGTCACCTCATTATTAATGGGTGTCATCCATCTACTCTGTTGCGGACTATTAATTGCTTCCAAATAAGTTTAGGGTTCATTTAAATGTGACAGTGTAGTTACCTTGTTGTTCACTTGTCTTTCTTGAGGTCTCTTGCTGTTTCTCCTCCCTTTTTCAAAATCAAAAGCCGGAATGGAGGGTTATCTCAGATTTCTCCGAATGACTTCATCTTCTCCTCATCCGTAGAGTCCATCTCGGGATGTTAATCATCAACTTCCTGTCTTTCCTTGTTCTCTTCCTCGATTTGAACTGGAAATTGTGGCTCTACGAGAAAGTGATTCTCGGTCAGATTTTTCTCTTCATCAGCAAAGTCCCGCTGAACCGAAGTTTAGTTAAGAGAATCCGAATATAACTCATTTTGGATTTAATTCTAATTCTGATTGGTTTAGTATATTTAAAAGGATTTATTGACTTTCCTTCATCCATAACAACTAAGTGTTTTACTAGGACAATATTTTTTTTCCAAGATCATACACTCCATATCTCTTTACATTTTCATCATATCTAAGTAAGTACCTCGACTCTCTCCTTGCATCTAACTTCTAATCAGATTTTTCAGCGTTTAGATTTAAAAATTGACTTTCGAACACATTTAAGTTTGAGATATCTGGTTTTCTCCCGGTCCATCTTTCATAAGGTGTTTGACCTTTCAATGTCGAGGTAAAGACTCTATTCTTTAGGTAATTTGCACAGTTGATAGCTTCTGCTAGATATGTTTTTTTATTTTTTTATCTGATAGCATAATAAAGGTACTATTAATTAATGTCTGATTTAGTCTCTCGGCTTCACCGGTTTGTTCCGAATTTTTCTGAACAATCTTTTAGTATTGAACCCTTTCCTCTTTCAAAAAAATCCTCAAACTGATTAGAGGTGTATTCCCCCCTATTATCACTCACTCTTTTTACAGTGGTCTCATAAAGATTCACATTCCACGCTTTATACCTTTAAAATAAGTCGGTGCCTCAAATTTATTTTTCAAGAAATATACTCTAGAATACCTAGACCTATCATTTATAATAGTAAACATAAATCTTTTCCCTCTAACTGATGGCACTTTGGTCGGTCCCCATCTGTCATTATGAACTAGATCTAGGACCTTTTCACCTATATAGGTTGCGGTTTTTGGGAAAGGTAATCTATGGGCCCTTCTTACTAGATCTAGGACCTTTTCACCTATATAGGTTGCAATTTTTGGGAAAGGTAATCTATGGGCCTTTCTTTGAGCACATCCACTACAGTCATCTGAGGTCTTTGCATTTCCTGAGTGAATTCCCTCAACTACTCCAATTTTTTTCATTTCGTTCAATCTATCTAGATGCACATGCCCCAATCTTTTATGCCATGTCATTAAGTCATTTACATCGGCATAGTAAACCCTTGTCTTTTCATTACCCAAATTCAGCTTAAACATTCATTGGCTTCCTTTTTCAGCTGTGAAATATACTTCATCCTCATAGCTAACAACAAAGACTCTTTTCTTAGTAATAGTCTCAAAACCCTTATCATTTACGACCGACTTAAAGATAAGATTCTTGTTCAACTGTGGGATAAAAATGACATCGGAGAAAGTGACTATGGATATCTTACCTTCAACTAAGATTTCTTCAACTAAGACTTTTAGATCCACAAATCCCACTAACCTAGTGTTCACTATTTTCCCATCCCCATACTTTACCTCTATAGTAGGGATCTTTTTCATTTTGGTAAACATATGTATCTCTCTACACATATGCATAGAGGCACTTGAGTTAATGATCCAACCTTCTTCAGGAGCTTCTTTCACTCCGCCGAAGGCACACTTCTGCTTCTTTTGAATCTCTGTCTTGGTTTTCACCTCCAATTCCTCGTTGAGAAAGAGTTCTCCATCATCTTTATGTGAATCCTCTCCAATTTTTTGTGTTGTCAGAAGTGCATTCTTCTTTCCGTCGGCTGATCTACAAGTCTACCCCTCCTTAAGTCTAATCTTCGTCAATTTAGTACACTCTCCCATATAGTGTTCCGACTTCTTACAAAAATGGCATAGCCCCTTAGGAGGCCTAGATCTGGTTCTATCCAATTAATTTCCTCTCGCTCCTCCTCCAAAGTTCCCATATGGTTTTTTTGAATCTCGATTCTTCTAGTCAGTTCCATCAGCCAAGGCTTGACCACTCTTTCTTCCTCTCCGAATCTCAACGGTGCTTTCCCGGACCAAAATCATCCCAACAACGCAGTTCCTAATCCATCGATGATGTGGCTAATCATGAACCATGTTAACAATGTTCTCATAATCATCTAGCAGTTTCATTAGCAAAGTATTCATCTTTTCTTTCTCCGTCTCATGTTTCCAACACTGTCGAACTCTATAAATAATTCAGACAAGTTATTGCAAATATCAAGCATATTTCCTCCTTTGTAAACATATGCTTGCACCTTCTGATCAGCCAGCTTCTGCTGCTAAATCGTACCACTTTTAGAATATTTACAAGAGCCTCCCGCAGATTGGCCGCCTTGGCCACATAAAGGTGAGGTGTAGCAACAGCTTGAGTGAGACGCACGAGAATAAAATGTGTTGCCACTGTGATGTTGAAGTCCCAGATTTTAGTATCATTTGCCTCGGTTTTTTGAATAGCCACTAATGGTACCAATGCAGTAGCTTGCAGTGTGAGTTTTTCCTTCCCCTTCTCCTTCCCTTTGTTCAACACGATGTTTTCTCTAACTTCATGTATCACCACTGCCTCCACAGATCCTCTTGAGGATTGAGCTCCTCCAAACCTTGGTCGAACTCCTAGATTTGTAGATAACCGTTGCACACGACCACTCAAAATGCCCCATAGCCATTTTTTAAATATTGCATCCCTCATCATGGTTTCCCAGTATATGAATCTCGTTCCATTGAAAATGGGCACCCTAGAGGGTGGGCCTGTAACTTGTAATTTTGTGACCTCCATTAGCCCACAAAATGTCCAGCTTATAAAAACCATCTAATATAATGTTTGCCCCAATGAATTTCAAATCAAATATAAGCCACACGGTCAGACAAGTGCTCTGACAAGCTTCACCCGTGTGAAGGCATGTCTTTTCTAAGTTAGACGTAAAAATAATTTTTTCATTTGCTCTTTTGAGAAATAAGGTATTGCCTGTTGAAAAAGTTAATATATATCTTGTCTCTATTTTATTTAAACTCTAAAGAGAGAGAGGGAGAGAGAGGATCAAAGACACGCCATGGTTGCCGCCTTATTCAAAAAGTGGCAAGCTGAAGTAGAGAGCATGTTACCAAAATGATGATGTGATCCGGATTTGAACCTCTAACATACGGATTCCATGTAGGCGTACACCTTAACAATTAAGTCGTAAACAAACGATACACCTATGAGGTTTGATAAGTAATTAAACAGTGACGTAACAACTAATTCACACCAACACTGACGACGAGCCGCATTTGAAACAATTCATGCACGGACGCGAATCCAAACCATGTAAATACATTTGATCAGACGGCCGACGTTGCAGTCGCCACCCGGAATGCATTTTTGGAGGCCTTTGGAGATAGCGTCACGCGATGCCACGTGGCGCCACATTATTGGACACTGGAGAAGATGGGAGGAGGAACCATGACTCTCGATTTAACAAGGGTCACCTTGAAGGCCACGTTGTACAATTTGCGTACAATAAGTACATCGACCATTATACCTTCTAATGATAAACACTGTTCCTATTGGACTATGGTTTAGTAGTATGTAGCCGTGAGTAGACAGACCAAGACTTAGTGAAATTTAGGTACCTCTCTCGAAGAGAGCTTGTAACTATAAAGGTCATCTTTGACCAGACCTATCTAATTGCTCAAGTGAGCAAATTCAATGATTCTTTTTGCGTTGGACTCAAAAGAGTCTTGTCCTCAAAAAAGTGATGCTGGTTAAAGTCATTACTTGGTAGGGTTGGAGTTATTATTGGGGAAACCAAAGTGGGTTGATGTTATTCTAGTGGCTACTTGTACACTATGCATTCTGTGGGGCAACGGAGCCCACAAAATTTCATGTTATGTGCCCACCACCTAGGGTGGCCATAAAAGAAAATTCAAGTGTTATATAGAAGGGAAAAGGAGGAGGAAAACCGAATGAAGAAGAAATAGGAGCTCTAAAGACAGGCGTTTGTCACTTTTGCAAGACACCGAACATTATATGGTTGATTGCACCAGATTGGAAAAATTAAGTATCAAATATTGGCGAGTTAAAAACAACAACAAATAGGAGATGGAGGAGCTTATTTGAAATAAAAAAGGAGATAATCACGAGGAAATACGAAATAAACAAAAATGTGCATTTGGAGGTAAGAAGGAACCCTCGGAGGAATGGTGGATCATCGATTCGAGAGCATTTATGCATATGTGCAAAGACAAAAAATAGTTTAATTGAGGAAAAATTGAGGAAGATCCCCACTGTTGAGATAGAAGATGGGGATGGTAGAATTGTGACTACAAACTTTGTAGGATCAATGGATGTAAATGTCCTAGTTGAAAGGAAAGTCTCCAATGTCACTCTTCCAAATATGCTATATAAACCACAACTTGGCAAAAATCTGATCTCTACAGTTGTCTTAGATGAGAAAGATTTTTTTCACAAGAACTAAAAAAGGACGGTTCACTGTTAGTTTCGATGGTGAGGTGTATTTCATAGATGAAAAGGGTAGCCAAGGAATGTTCAGAATTGTACTCACAATGAAAAGAAAGGTGCCATCTACTCTTGTGTAAATGATCTTATGTTGTGGCATAAGAGACTTAGACATGTGCATCTGGATATATTAAAAGAAATAATGACCAAGGGAATAGAGGATGGGATAAAGTTTAAGGAATATGAAATGGTAGATGATTATAGTGGTTGTGCACAAGGGAAGATGCATAGACTTTCTTTCCCAAAGGCTGCCACTTATAGGGGAGAGAAGGTCTTGGAGCTAGTAGACACAGATGTGTGAGGATAGGCGAGATATTTTTCACACGGAGGGAAAAGGTATATGTTGACCATCATTGACGACAGGTCTAGATATGTCAAGAAGTATGCTAATCGATAAGAGGATAAGCTTTCGGTTTCGGGCGAAAACTATGAATTGTGCAAACTTCATTAAAAATATGATTTTAACTTGGAAACTCCATATGAAAAGTGGACCGGCAGAAAGCCACAATTGTCAAATTTGAGAGTGTTTGGACGTCAAGTGTTAAGCTTGGATAATGTCAAGCTCGTGTGCTTTTCAGGAACATCTGTATATCACCAAGGATTTTCGGGCCCTTTTTACCCTGTATTGTCTTAAGAGTACGGAAGAGTGAGTATACCAAACCGGGCGAGATCCTTGTATTTCCTAAATTGAGCGGAACGCACATTATTTTGCGTCCAAGGGAGGCCAAATGACCAATTTCTACCGTTTCAAAGATTGCAATTCCGTTACATGGGAGCAGTTTCCGACATCCTCCGTAGGGGGTACATTGTGGATTGCCACGTAACTTTCCAAATTTGCATCTGGATTATGCTATTAGCCGTTAATAGGAATTTAGCTCAGGCTCAGGTGACTTTTTGTCCATTAATTACGTTAGGTCAAAGTTTGGCAAGTTAGTGTCATTTTCAAGACTTTGTCTTATAATAGTGGACCAAATAATTACTTCTTGCCGCGAATCTAGCCGCATTTCGGAGCAAAACTATTTGCCCCGAGTGTAGTACAAAATATTTTGTCTTATGTCTGTTTCATTACACTTGCTTGCCGCTCATTGGTTAATAGCGTAGCTTTGACTTTTGGACCTGCAATTTGACAAACTTTGATGTATAAGGCACTTGGGGTCGAAGGAGACAGTTTGCTTTCTCAGTACTCTCTCCTGTGAAAACCCTCAAAAATTCCAACAAACCTTTTTTTGGAGAATCTTTGTTCTGTTTGACTCTATTGCCATCTTGGTTTTGGATCTGTCTTTTGTGGGAATCACTTTCCGGGTGGGTAGTTGGCACTATCTGCTTTTTGGGTGATTTTTTGACTTTTTGCTGTTTGAAACTGAGAAGAGTCTTGTCGGTTCCGAGCTGAGGACACCGCAGGTTAAAGGAGCATCATACATATTTACTATACCATCGAGAGAGGGATTGCCTTTCTCTCGTTGTTATCGTTTATTGCTGGGGTATGTTAAGCTTGCTTTGCTGTATTTCACATTCTCTTTCTTTTATTCTCTTTTCTAGGGCAAGGTGATATTGTTAAATCTGGAAAGCCAATCTTATTACCTATATATTTCTACGTGGTGGTGCATTTGTGTCTTCATCTATATTTCTCTTTCCTTTGGAGTGACCATCCCGGAGTAAACTGAAACCCCCTTGATCATGACAGTGGGTTTTGAGGGAACAAGTGCGATTGACTTCTCGTAGAGGAAGTATAGTACTGAAAAAGCACCCTGTCTGCTTGGATTAGAGGGGATAAGAGCTTTAACTTTGGAAGCTCTCTTTTTGGAAGTGAGCTCTAGTGACATTCATTACTATTTCTCTCGTTGCCTTTGTCATCTTGGAGGGAGGATCGACGTTGGATCATGGATATGGAGAGCAAGGTAGGCACGAGAGGCCCGTACAAGAGGGATAGTCTTAGAGGTCCGAGAAGTCTAAACCCATGGAGATTGTCTTTGATTTACCAGCCAAAGAGCCGGCTGGTGCTTCTTCTCCTCCTCCTCTCAGTCTGACTCCCAAACATTACCATTCCTTGGCGGCGGCCGCTAGGGTCTATGCTAAGGTAAGGAAAGAAGCCCGGGCTCAGGCCCCAGAATGTTGTCCATAGCCTATTTCAGCCATGGATTACTCACGGAAACACCCACAGACTACCTCAAAAATGTTTTTTTTGGAAGATTAAGTTTCGTATGTGCGCACGCATGTTTGCGTGCGTATGTAATTATCTGATATACTGTGGAGGTTCGAAAGGATTTATGGATTGGGGGGTAATTGTACGAATGAATTTAAAGTGACGTAAATTACAAAATTGAGTGACGCGAAGAAGCGTACGAATAATACGGAATACAAAAGTGAAATGGACGGCGGATCGCGAAACGATCCGATGTATGATATTCGAAGTATGTAAAATCGTAAAATTGTACGTCGCACGTACGAAACATAATGCGACAGGTGACATTTATTACATGGGACGCCGCCGGTACGGAGCGTCGTATTTGACAGGTGTACTTTAAGTTGTCGCTTATTGCGACATGCATTTATCGAAAATGACGTGTACCTTAAATGCGACAAGGCACATTTATGACGAAGTACGTGATTTCGGTACGGACAGAATTGGATCGTACGAATTGATTTCGGCAAAATGGTCATGGTACACGTGGAGGGCGAATGTCGTCTACCGATATTTTCAAGGGATCTCATTATCTTTAATGACGCATTATCTAGTGGACCGTACATATGCGATGTCGGTTCACTACGTGGACTTATCGACAAGTGACTAAGCAAGTTGTCACTTATGACGCGGATTTTTGGATGCGTCGGTATAAATATTTGAAACAACATTGTTTTGTCTTACGTGAATTAATATTTTAGTGTTGATTAAAATAGTTATATTTTAGGTGATCAATGAGGATATCGACAGTTTAATTGTGTGTCTTTATGTGTCGTATTTGCAGACAAGTGTACGCTTACGATTGCTTGACTTTCAGGTGTACGCTTACGATTAGTTTGATTTAATGACAGTTACGTAATTTACGTTGGTTATTTTGACACTTAGTGATTTGTTAACAGCTCACAAGTGTATATATAGATTTGAGCTTCATTAGAAAAATCATCAATGCTGGTTAGTAAAGTGGGGACCGAAGATGTAGACTTTTAGGGTTGCCGATTAGGTCATGCACTTTGAATGATATAATGATTATTTAATTATACTTTGATTATACTTTTGTTTATGTGAAATGCATTTGTTTTTATTATTTATTTATGCTATTTTATATATGTTTTGCATTGTTAATGCATTTGTCCTAGGGTTTGTTTATGTCGATTATTCCATCAAACCTTAGATGTTGTCATAGGGTTTGTTTATGTCGATTATTCCATCAAACCTTAGATGTTGTCATAGGGTTTATTTATGTTGATTATTCCATGAAACCCTAAATGTTGTTGTATGTTAAATGGAGGATGCATTTCAAATGATTGTTCGTCGACCTATTTTTGCTTAGCTTTTTGCATGATAGTTTGGGTGGCTTCTGCGGTCTATTTTAGACCAAAGAACAACAAAAAACAGCTGTGTTTCAGACAGCACAGATTACTCCACACTAAACAAAATGGTCTCAAACTGCACCAATATGCAGTATACCGTATACACTATAAACTCCAAAAGTTACAGCCAAATCCACCAAGGCATCTAAAAGATATAGGCTACAGAGTTTCCCAAAAGTAGCTGACAGCTTCACAAACTAGCTACTTAGACTGTTCACAGAATCTTACAAAGATACTGGAATACAATGAAACTTCACACAAATATAGATTCTATATCATAGAATAACTCCACAAAGTTTCACATGAAAGCACCAATCTGAGTGATCACACCAACAGGTCAAAGATGCAGAAAACAGTTTGCCATTACTTTGATTAACTTGCTTGCGATACATAAAATAATCTAAGTCCTGCAAGTTATACTCAGAGTACGGAGGCATACCAGCCGTACTGTATCTACTCTAATAACCTAACTAGTCAAAAGGACAAACCTCTGTTGTACCTAATATTTACACTGTACTCTTCGTATGTCAGAGACTAAACGACCACTAAGCAACCACTAAGCTACCACTATCGTTTATTCATCATTACTTGAAATCTATCCGTAGTTGCGCTAGCTGCGCTGGTTGCGCTTTCCGTACGGATCATAAAATAGCCGCAACAGCGTTAACTTAGCTGCGTCGCAGCTGCTCCGTACCGGTGGCGCCTATTTCAACATTCCGTTTATTTTACATCGGATCGCTTCGCGATCCGCCGTCCATTTGTCATTGCTTGTTCACACCATTCAATGAGTCTTTTACTTAACTTTAATTATCAATCCGTTCGCTCCCCCAATCCGTGAATCTATTCAAACTTCCATATTAAATCCAATTAGCAGTTACGCACGAAACTGACTTTTCAAAATAACACTCCCCCGAAAATTTAGTTTCGTGCACCCAGAAAAATATGCAACGTGTAATGCTATGTTGCTACGCTGCGCTAGTTTGACATCGCAGCGCAGTATGAATACAAAGTGCAGCGTGTACTGCTATGTTGCTACGCTGTGCTAGTTTGACATCGCAGCGCAGTGTGAATACAAAGTGCAACATGTATTGCTATGCTGCTACGCTACGCTAGTTTGACATCGCAGTCCTAACTGCTGATCTTTTTCACCTTTAACTTCCTCCTCATAGCCTCATCAACTGAGACTAAAGCTTTCAAATTCTACACTCCCCTAAAGCTTTAGACTCATTAGTCCATGCTGTACGCAAATGTTTCTACCCTAATGGATAAACAAGAGAATAAAAAAAAAATATATATATATATATATATATATATATATATATATATATATATATATATATATATATTTATATATATATATATATATATATATATTTAAATATTCAAAATTGTGTATCAACCTCCACTGTTCATCATACGATAAATCTAGCATAAACAACACATCACCATAAATTTAGCATAAACAACACATCACCAGTGCTATGCCGACGTCGCCATTGCTCCTGTTGCCCTCTGCCAAATCCCAGTTGCTTGCTGCCTTCTTGCAAAAATTGTCCTGTAATAGCTCCCCTTACGCCATAAATGCATAACCCCTGAATATTTAGTTGCATGCACGTGGAATAAAAAAAAAACAGCGTGTAAGTGTCATACACCACTACTCCTTTCGCTGCGCGGCTATGCTGTGTCACTGTTCTTGACGCGAAATTCTTCCGATGATTCTCCACTGCTTTCGCTACGCTCTGCCATGTCTTTCAAAATTTTCCTTCCGGAACAAGTCATTGCTTCCACTACCTCCTTCGTCTTAAAAAAAAAAAACATAAATAATTTTTTTTTTTCCTTTTCAACTAACTCAACATGGAAGTTTACAAATTTAAAATCCTACCAAAAACAAATCGAATGCCAAACGAAGTTGTCTTTATAAGACATGCCTGTAATATAAGTTTTTCCAAATTTAAGATTTCTCTAAATTCACATTCTTCAAAGATGTACTCCAGAAAATCATTTCTCCCGCTCTCTTATCTTGATCACTTTCTGAGCATGTTTTCTTCTACCCTTGATCCTTTGAATATTACATCTTCTTTTTGTTCTCTTCATGACCTTTTGTCTTGTGTGAAGGTTTGCATTTCTGTCACAATTTTCTACTCGTTTAATGTCAAAAATACTAGTTTTCTGTTTCACCTTTATATTTTTCTCCATAGATTTGCTACTTCCATCAACTTCATTCATCTGAGAAATTTTAATTGTGATTCTTCTTCTTTTCTGCTGCACTCTTTTAACTTTTGCATTTCTATTACATTTTTCACTCTCACAAACTACTTTTCTCACTCCAATTTTCTGAACAGTTTTTCTTTGTTTTTCTCCTAGTTCACCAATTTTCACGGCCACCTTATTTCTAGTTTCTGCTTCTAAGTGTCCATCACTTCCTTCAACTCCTCTTACTTTAGTTAACAAACTTTCTTGTAAGCAATTTTCACTCACAGATTTTTCATCTGATAAGGTCACAGAAATCGTGTCTTTCTCTCTTTCGTCCTTCACCACACTATCTTTGGTGACATAACTCCTTCCACCAGTTTCCACATTATAACCTCATTCCTAATTCCTTATGTGTAAGTATTTTTCGGCTTCCACTTCCAAGTGACCTACACTTCCTCTAGTTTCTCTTACTTCAAACAACTCTTCCTCTGTAACTCTTTGTTACTCACCAATCTGATGTCTGGAAAAGGGGCAGACACTGAATCCTTTTCTGTCACCTCCTCCTTTACTCCATTCTAAACACCACAGAAGGTCGATAAATACATAAATTCGTCAACACACAGTGTATGCCTTTTGTCATTCGTCGAGTCTTGTCCCTCACTCAGGAAAGCACTTGATTCCTTTCTCGTTGGGGTTCGAACTAGGGAGTTGTCCCATCCATCTCTGAAATTCCCTGTAACACATGCACTTTTATACGATGGACATACCCTGAAGGTATGTCCTAAATCATTACAGTAAAAATAATTCTTTGGCCGATCTCCGAACTCACTATTACCTTTAAATTTCTGAAACTGAGACTTAGATTCCTTTATATTCCTTTCACTTGATAAACCCTTTCTATTTACCTCTACATCTAGAATGACTCGTCTAGCAACAGTTATGCTCCAATCATTTTTATCAATTAAAGTCAATCGATCTAGTGCACTCTTATATTCATTAGGTAGACTTCTCATTAACAAGATAGCTTGTTGAGCATCTGTAAAGTTTCCTCCTGCCAAATCATTTTCTGCAAATAATACTTGTAAGTCAATACAGTGTTTCTCCATACTACATCCTACATATTTGTGTTCAACTATTTTGGTAACACTACAAAGCCAATGATATAAAGACGTCTTTGCATACATACATTCTAAGCTCTTCCATAATTCAGCTGCCCTTTTAAAACTTAGGTATGACATTACCAAATCCTCAGTCAAGGAGTTCTTGATAACCCTTAGACACTCATGATTTTTCCTTTTCCATTCATTTGATGTTTCGGCCAAGGTACCGTCCACCACATCCATTAGCTCCATCATCTCAAAGTAGCTCTCAAGCGCACACTTCCAGTAGTGATATTTTGATCCATCAAATATAGGTAGCCATGGGTGTGGGCCCATAACCTGTTGTCCATAGCCTATTTCAGCCATGGATTACTCACGGAAACACCCACAGACTACCTCAAAAACAGCTGTGTTTCAGACAGCACAGATTACTCCACACTAAACAAAATGGTCTCAAACTGCACCAATATGCAGTATACCATATACACTATAAACTCCCAAAGTTACAGCCAAATCCACCAAGGCATCTAAAAGATATAGGCTACAGAGTTTCCCAGAAGTAGTTGACAGCTTCACAAACTAGCTACTTAGACTGTTCACAGAATCTTACAAAGATACTGGAATAAAATGAAACTTCACACACATATATATTCTATATCATAAAATAACTCCACAAAGTTTCACATGAAAGCACCAATCTGAGTGATCACACCAACAGGTCAAAGATGCAGAATACAGTTTGCCATTACTTTGATTAACTTGACTGCGATACATAAAATAATCTAAGTCCTGCAAGTTATACTCAGAGTACGGAGGCATACCAGCCGTACTGTATCTACTCTAATAACCTAACTAGTCAAAAGGACAAACCTTTGTTGTACATAATATTTACACCGTACTCTTCGTATGTCAGAGACTAAGCTACCACTAAGCAACCACTAAGCTACCACTATCGTTTATTCATCATTACTTGAAATCTATCCGTAGTTGCGCTAGCTGCGATGGCTGCGCTTTCCGTACGGATCATAAAATAGCCGCAACTGCGTTGACTTAGCTGCGTCGCAGCTGCTCCGTACCGGCGGCGCCTATTTCAACATTCCGTTTATTTTACATCGGATCGCTTCGCGATCCGCCGTCCATTTGTCATTACTTGTTCACACCATTCAATGAGTCTTTTACTTAACTTTAATTATCAATCCGTTCGCTCTCCCAATCCGTGAATCTATTCAAACTTCCATATTAAATCCAATTAGCAGTTACGCACGAAACTGACTTTTCAAAACAACACGGAAAGGAACCGAGTGGCTCCCAGAGCCAGGCTAAAGCGGCAAGCGCAGAGGGAGCCCCATATGGGTCCTCTGCCGGAGGTCGGGCTTCACACCAGATCCAAGATTCCTCGGGCCGAGATCCACATTGACCACACGGTTTTGACAGATCCACGTCGCCCAGGTTGTAAAGAACTCCTTACCCTTTACGACCTCCATGAGCTGAAGATGAAGAAGGAGTTGGTGCAAAGAGTGGCTCGGACAGATAGAGTTAGAGTGGTTAGACTCGTGAGAGGGGTGGTGGAGATTTTGAGCAGTTCTTTGAAAAGCAACTCTTATCTGTCGGTGCCGGACTGGTCACAAAGAGTTACCTATTCTCGTCCTCCTCCATCTTCCTCTCAAGATACAACAACCAGCAGACCCTCTCGGGGACAACCCTCCTCGAGGCCTCGTAGAGGAGAAGTGAAGGGAAGCTAAAGATCCATTGAGGGGAAAGAGGTTTGACCACAGGGAGAGTAAGAGGAGATTCCCACCTCTTCCCAAAGAGGAGACGTCCCCAACTCCTGTGTTAGCCTTAACTGAGAGACCTTCTCCTACGGCAATTCTTGTCCGCCTTGTCGAAAGGCTTTGGCGATGTGAACCGATTGATCCAAAGGTACCGGGTATGGGACCAAAAGATTTCGTTGAGGGTGGGTGGCAGACCAGACCTAATGTAATTTCGGGGATGGGGATAACGAATCTTACTAAAGTAGTGGAAAAGGCCAAGGATCTAGTGGAAGTTCTAAAATCCCAGTGCAAAGTCTACGGCGGGGGTCGGACCCGTCACGGTAGATTGGGAAACCTTAGAGGTAGAAATGCGAAAGTTATAGGAACAGGAATTGAAACTTATTCAAGAAACTAGGCGTAGATCTAGTGGGATTTTCAGTGGGCAGATTCCTCCTACACTAAGGATAGAGCCGCATCCCAAAGTGCGCGCTCAATGGACTTCTCCTCTTGCAAGCACCCAGCCCGAAGTTCCTTCCTCAAAAACCAGCCGAGAGCCTCCTCTTCATCTGGAAGGGGGGGAAAACATTGAAGCTAGCATGAAGAGTTTGGGTGGAGATTTACCTCCTGAGTTTGTTTTTCTTCCCCGGGAAGAGCCTGTCTTTGTCTCGATGGAGGTTCCTTTTGCTATGGAGGCGTTGGTGGAGTTACGACCGGATAAGAGGATTCACATTCCCTTGAGGCCGTCAACACCCCCATCACCATCTCTCGAAATATCCCAAGATCTCCCATCTTCTCCTCCTCCATCTTCTCTCTCCCCAGATCCTACAACAGAGCCTCGGGACGTTCCTAACTCCTCTCCCACTTCATCCTTTTCTCGCGCTGCAGCAGTCCGTGGGTCACCGGATCCGCCTCTCTTACCCTACAAACACGACGTCTACTCACCTCCCCACCGACATTCCCCTTCCTCCAATTCAAGAACTCCTCCCGAGCCCTCTCGAAGGCGACCTAGGAGACAGACACCATTCTAGAGACAGACACCTTCTCCTCAAAGCCTCTAGTCGTCCCCTTCTCCGCCACCACCAATTCCCCAAAACCTTATTTGATCTAACCTCGCCTCCACATCCCATCGGTGGTGCAAGTTCCCAGGGAAGAACAATACTCTCCTGGATATAGAGGAGGAGTTGGGAATGTTGTTTTTAGAAAGCTTTAGTCCTCTTTATGCCTCAGCTGTGAGAGAGAGCTGTTCAGGACTTCAGCTATTTTTGGTTGAGTTTGGTTCAGTACTTACCGAAATTAGTGTGACAGTGAAGTTGGGAGTTCACGGTTCATTCACACTTGGGACACGTGTCGTCACTTGGGAGAATGCGTGAGTATGTCCTCCGTGGACGTACGGAAATTCGGCAAGATCACTAGACTTCGTGAAGTCAATTCTACGGTGCCAAATCCTCTAATCAGACCGCTGACAGCCGCCGCCAACAAATAGTGACGAGGCGTGACTAGATCATTATCACTTTACGTTGTCTGAACTTCGGTGTAAATATTTGTGATAGAATGTTAGATGTACGGCTGGAATGCCTCTGTACAGATTAGTGTAGTTTCGGTGTATAAAAGTAGGACTTAGTGAATTTGATTTTTAGGAACAAATGATATGAAAACTGTACACTCAGTTTTATGTAATTTCATTTCTACATATCTCACAGATTTGTGAGCGGAATTGATTGAAATTTTGTGTGTGTGTTTCTTTGTATGTAATCTACATTGTGGCAAATTTTCAGGACGTTTGGAGCGTTTTTCTGAAAGTTATAGTCTGTCAAAGTTGCTGTTCAGCCATCGGTATTTGTGGAAGCTTCCTCTCTTGATTTGTTCTACGATGACTACTGCTGCATCTTCTTCATCTTCAGTACCAACACTTGTCTCAGAACAACAGGGAACACCCTTCCCCCAACAAAAATTTCAAGAGCTGGTACTTCCTCTGTGAGAGGGGGATCCATACCTCTCTTGGCAGCATCTTTTATCGGAGGAGGAGACGGTCTCGGTCCCTAGGAAGAGGACATAGGAGTCATCTCGCTTTCTTAGTTTGTCAGTACCACTTGGCCCTCCTATTCATAATTCACAAATTTTGTAGAGGAAAAAAAAATAGGGGACATCCGGATCTTTACCGGAGATAGCTCGGGGATCGCATTTTCAGATTTTGAATTGTTGTGGAAATCTTTGACACAATCCGAGATCAACAAATACAGGGGAGGAGCCATTTTGGATGATTTTGAAACAACCTTTTTCCCAATGATGGTCAACTACTTTTCTGAGGGGAGTTGGCGGATTACAAAAAGTGACAACCACTCTTGATGGCTCCCAACATCAAGATCTCAGATCTTGCTCTTGACGTTGCTGTTCTACAAGAGGAGGTTGACTTTGCTGTAGCTGCTGCAACACGTGTGATTGCTACCTTCATAGATGACATGAAACTCCAAGCCCAAGGAAGCGTCTATGTTTAGTAGCTACAAGCCATTCAGGCGGCCTGGGTGGCAACTTGCATGGTTGCCAACCCCAACCCTTGTACTACTCTGCTGAATATCTGGAGGTTCCTCTACACCTAGAAGCATGAGTCTGCGATCAAGGAATTCACGGAATTCTGCTGTTTGAAGAACAATCTTCCGTAGACCCTTTTTAACCGACTCTCCAGTCTTTGTTAGAAAACAAAGCTTTCCACTATTGATCTTCCGGCGATGACAACCAAATATTTCATCGCTTCGGGCCAAAAGAGCAGACTGATCTGGGTAATTAGTTTGCCGGATAGGCAATTCACGACATTAATCCCTCCGCTAAGGACATTTCGCTGATGGCGATAAAGTTGTATAATCACTTTGTCCACAGTGAGGCAAGGGAGAAGGTTGTGACTCACAAGGCCCGCGAAAATTTTGGAGGATTGGCCGGGAAGACCTTCTTGAGTAAGGAGGAAAAGGTTGAACTTTAAGCTTTGCGAAATCTCAAAGGGAAGCAAGTGGCTGACAGCGGGTCACAATCGGCAATGGGAGCAGACGAAAGTGTTTTTCTTTACAATAGCCTAAATTGTCAACAAATAGGCCATGGGTTGAAGCACTACACACGGAAACTTATACCGGAGCTGACCTTAAAGCTAAAACAATGGGAGAAAGAATGTGCAAAAAGGACCTGGAAGCAACAAGAAAGGCTTAAAGCGGAAGGGGGGGGAGAGAAGACGCCTGTAACCATGGACACTTATCGTCCGACTCCCCGAGGAGAAACGGCCAAAATGTCGCAATCCCTGCTGCGACAAATCAATCAAACTTCCAAAGTTTGATGATGCCCAAATCTCAAATAAAATCCGCAGTAAATACACCTCAGAAGGAACAAAATGCAAGGCTTGCCGCTTCCTCGGGCATAAAGAAACGCAATGTTTCTAAAAGAATGGAGTACCTAAAGAAATGATGTAGTTCGCCCTATTAACTGGAGAAAGAGAAATTGTCGTTAACCCTCTCCTACTTCAACTCCTCTTCCCTTGGGGGCACCAAGTTCCGCTTACTCGAGAGGAACCGGAGCGAACACCGGTGGCTACAACAAGACTTACACAGAAATTCATCATCCAACAGTATAATCACCAACTTACCCGAATGGCTGCCGAGTTGGATGCCCTTCGCTTGGGATCATCTTCTCGGCCTGCTTCGCTCACGGCACCACAACGACTCCAAAAACATAAACATGAGTTGTTACAAAAGCTCGCACATCTTGAGCTTCAAAGCACAGCGGGTGTTAATGATGATGACTTATTAGGCTGGGATTTGGAACCCCCAAATGCCCACCATGCCTGAACTTTCGTGTCCTAAACTTGGAATGTTGTTGTGAGAGATAGCAGCCGCCAACTCTGCAATTCCATCTCCATGCAAAGACACGACAAGCACAGAATAGGTTAGAGGGACCACAACCGGTAAGCTATCGGTCCTTTGTCCTTTACTCCCCGGGTAGTATTGCTTAATAACGACATTGGCCTCGGAATCAAACCCACTCATCTGCCATCCTTTCCTCCCAAACCTAATTTGCCTCCCGATTTCGAGAACTGCCAGAGCGAGAAACAACAACAGGAAAAGGAGTCACTGGAACAAGAGAAAAAGGTCAATGAGGACTTGTTTAAAAGATAGATGACAGAACGCTCGGAAAATTACACTCTTCAAACTCCGTCAATTCCAAATTCTAGCTTTGAGAATGATAAGAACAAAGGACATGATCAGGATCCGCAGGAACAGGATTCACTCCCATCTTCACCAAAAACTACCCTTTTTTCCTCCAAACCGACTATCATGGTAGTTTATCACCTCATGCCATACGCCCTCACCCACGTAAAGACTCTTGCATCCTCCCACAACTTGCCCGAAGAAATCCTCATTCGGCATTGGGAGAAGAAATCCACTCTGGAAAAAGAGGGTCGACAGGGCCACTTCGCCACCATCGGTCTTTTTATCCACAGATCCGAAAACCCCTATTGTGGATAGGGACAACAAAGCCTTTTCATTGTCTCTTATACTGAACCGAACAAGAAACTTCAAGCTCAACGGGCATGGAGGATACCAGGACATTGAAGTCGACACTGGAGCGCTCCCCAATCTCATCACCACCTCCGCTTTGCAAAAAATGCCAAAGGAACTCCGACCCGAAATCTACCCAAGCAATATTTGCATAAGCACCGTAAGCAGCGGCAGTCAACCCGTCCATGGGATTATCAAGGCCATGGAAATCGAGTTTTCTGATGACGGAGGCCAACGGGTGAAAATTGAGCTTCCCTTTTTAGTGGTGGAAGGGACTTAATTCGAAATTTTGTTGGGAATGGCTACTTCGAACAGACTAAATATGAGTTTGAGCGTGTGGAAATAATAGTGTACCGTTCGAGACCCTAGAAATCTCGAAGGAACCAAAGTGGTGGTTCCTTTGGATTTATGGAATCGAGGGAAGACAAATGTCCCGGTGTCTAGTTGCTACTCGGTGTATACTACATACTCTCCGACGGAACTATTTGGCAGTTCAACAAATATAGCCGAAGAAATTTAGCAATTCTCCATTTCCAAGCGGTGGAAAGAGAAATACAAGAATAGATTATTACTGGTGGCGAAACTCCGGCGGGGAGTGGATCAGACTTTTTCGGCTTTACCAATAAAATAAGTCATCTTTACACCCCTGTGTGATGCTTCCAAAACCAGGTCCGGTAACAAGGAATTCAACCGACAGGTGGTGTCATTGACAGTCCCAGATTCCGAACTCCGAATCTTATTTTTATTTTCTGGAATCAGTTCGGATTTAGAGGCTGTTCTAAAAACAGGATATCGGGTAGAGTCATATACACTCGTGGAGATATCACCAGAGGCACACGCTGTCAACGAACACCGCCTTCAACGACTTCACACCCTATATCCTCAGCAGCTTCCAGTGTTTGCCTTTTCTAAAGCTCAACGGAGTCTTCCGCAGAATATATAAACATCCTGAAACACCATCTAACCGGTTTGGAAAAAATAGATCTTGTGATGGCAGGATGGCTTTGTCGAGATACTCTTTAGCATGAAAAGGAAAAGGGCATCAAGACCGCAAAATTGGAACATTTTACAGGTTGATCGAATTAATCTCGTGGCTTTAATAGCTCCAGGACACAACAATGGGGTACGTTCTGGAAAATATCCACCCGGGAGATGATAAACGAAAACAAGTTGCGGACACTTGGAATCACGTAACCCATATTTTAGGAGCTCCCTTGGTTTTTGACGCCGCCCAGATGGGATCCCAGCCTCACAGAGTCAGGGCATATTCGACCAATATGATCTCGATTCTAGTCCTCCACTTATTGTTGGAGAAGAATATCTCTGACCCGCAAAATTATGTGCAGCAAATACCTGGGGAAGGGAGAATGGCCACCCGTGTGACTCAACGCGACCGCTCCTTTGTCTTTCGGTGCAACAAACCGGGATTCCCAAGGAAAGCATTCCCGACTTTGGTCTCTTTTCCTTACAGTGAGGCTTATAAAAAATGAGCAGCAAGAATGATTTTTGACAGTAACGCGGGACTCTGGACAACACCAATAATTGCAAAATAGGAAGCAACAATGGGATTTCATAAAGGCACCACGACAACACTAGGTATTTCAGACCTTCACAGGTGCAGCCTAATTGGACAAAGTATGGATTTGAATTCGATTACATGGGTGCTCAAGCATGCTCTCGCCTTTTCTAGTCTCAAGTCCCCGAAATCAAGGGCTATTTAACTTCAAGCTCCTCGGTTGTTTGCTATGCAGGCAACTTTGCAGCTTGAGGGAGAAAGAGAAAGGAGAAAAAATCACATTTCATCGCCGTAGGTTTTTCTAGTGGGGGGCGGGAGCGACGGCTTAGATGACGATAGCTTAGCGGAAGTTGTCAGCAGTAGTGTCTTAGCCGGAGGGGTACATGCAGATCCACCAATAGGGTTGGAATTTGACATTAAACTCTGGGGGAGACCGACAAAAGCTGGGGCTGCCGTTGAGCCGGGAAAAATAGAAAGCACTTGGGGGAGCAGTTCGACCCTCAGCAGAAGGCGCGGCTTTTCGAGTTGTTGGCCAAAAACAATCAGGTGTTCTCATGGTCAGAAACAGATGTCGGTATTTACAAAAAAACACCTTTCCGAATCGATTTGATCGACGAGACGACTACTGTTTGGCAGAAGCAGTATCCTCTTAGCTTCAAGGAGAAAGAATTCATTACGGCGAAAGTCCAGACTTTGGTGGAAGTCGGATTAGTTTAGGAAAGCACAAGATTTCATGGGTTCGCCTCCCCGACGCTTCTCCCTCCAAAGAAGGACTCGTCCGGGAAGACTGTAGATTTCCGGATGTGTGGAGATTATAGGATACTGAGCACAGCCATCATCTTTGACCGGTATCTGATGCCGACCCCGGAAGAGATATTTGACTCTCTTGCTGGCGCCACTATTTACTCCAATCGGGACATTAAGAACGGTTTCCACCAGATTGCCATGGAACCGAAGCACAGTGAGAGAGCCGCAATTTGGGCTAGTTCCCGACTTTATGAATTGATTTACATGCCATTCGGGCTCACTAATGCACCGACCAAATTCCAACGGGCAATGGACAAAGCGCTCCTAGGAATCGATTGTGCCTGGTGCTAAATTGATGACGTTATCATATTCTCAAAGACTTTTGAGGAACACCTCGAGCATGTCCAGATTATTCCCCGGGCACTCGAAGTAGGGGGCTTGAAATGTCACCCGGGCAAAGGTATTTTTGGGGTACACAAGATCATCTACCTCAAACATGTGGTGACTCATGGGACTGTGGGTCCTCATATGGTCAAGGTGGCACCCCTTCACGCTCTTCCCCCACCGTAGGACATCTCGGCCCTTCGCACCTTTTTGGGTCTGGCAAACTACTATAGGCAGTTTGTCCCCGAGTTCAGTAGTCACGCTCAACCCCTCAACTAGGTATTGTGGAAGGACCAAGAATGGCAGTGGGTTGAAGAACAACGTATCACCTTCGTGTTATTCAAGGATGCTATAAAGCAACACCTTGTGCTCCAGATGCCTGATCACTAAAGGCCTTTTCTCCTTTACACTGATTGGAGCAGGTTTGGATTAAGAGCGGTTTTGGCTCAAGTCGATGATGCCGGAGCTGAATATGTGGTGGCCTACGCCAGCCAGAGCAACAACAGAGCGGAAGGGAATTATAACAGTAACTGTTGATTTTGAAGATTTAGTTTCGTGCGTACTAGTCGTTTCGTGCGTTTGGGATGTTTAGTGTGTACACGGATTTTAGTGCGTACATGTTCACCAAGGGTAGCGTAGAGGTTCGCATGGTTCCATTGATTGGTTGAGACGTACAAAAGTACTAATTGAGTGACGCGAACAAACATATGTAAAAGTACGGTTTGCGTAAGTGAAATGGACGGCGGATCACGAAGCGATCCGATGTTTGAAATTCGAAGTGTATATAATTATACGTCGCACGTACGAAACAAAATGTGACAGGCGACATTTATTAAAAAGGACGCCGTCGGTACGAAACGTCTTCTTTTGCAAGTGGACGTTAGATTTGACATGCGTCATTTATGGCGAAGGACGTAATTGTGGTACGGACAAATTTGGATGGTTTGACGTCATTTCGTCAAGTGGACTTTGGGACCACGTGGTGCGACATCAAGGGTGCCGAATAATAGGTACGGACGGCGGACAAAGGCCGCCGTAATATTTCAAGTTGTGGGAACGGGAAATCGCGTCAAATCACAAGATGTATGTTTTGGACGTCCTATATTCTTTGACGAAAATCAAAGAGTTACCTTGAGTGACTCAACATGACTCAACATACGATTCTGTGCGATTGTGTGTACTTGTAAATATTTGGAACAACATTGGTTTGTCTTATTTGTATTAATAAATTAGTGTTTATTATGACAGTTTTTATTTACGTAATCATTTATGGTTTGGAAACTCTAAATTGTGTGTGTTTATGTGTCGTACTTGTAGACAAGTGTACGCTTATGATTGCTTGACTCTCAAATGTACGCTTACGATTAGCTTATTCTTAGTAGCAGTTTATTATGGTTAAATAAGACTTGATGATAGTTACATAATTTACGTTGGTTATTTTGACACTTAGTGATTCGTTGACAGCTCACAAGTGTATATATAGGAATGAGCTTTGTTAGGAATTAATCATCAATGCAGGTTAGTAAAGTGAGGACCAAAGATATAGTATTTTAGGGTTGTCGATTAGGTCATGCACTTTGAGTGATAAATTGATTATTTGATTATACATTTGTTTATCTGTGATGCATTCATGTGTTATTATTTATATGCTTGTTTGTTATGCATCGTTAATGCATTTGTCATAGGGTTTGTTTATATTGATTACTCCATCAAACCTTAGTTGTGTTTGTTATGTCATGCATTTTCTTAGGGTTTGTTATGATGATGGAGATATACTAAAGCTTCCATTCCATGAAACTCTAGATGATTTCATGCGTCTATGTATGCATGCTTGCTCCGTCTGTTGTTGAAATTTATATAATTTCTAAGGCTCTATTGGAAAAATAAACAGAGTGTTGAAAAGAGGTGACAAATAGTTCACTTCTATATTTTAGTTTGAATGTAAAGAGAGAGAAAGAGAGGACCAAAGGCACGCCATGGTTGCAGCATCATTTAGAAGGAGGCAGAATGAATAAGAAAGTATTTTACTAGTTTTAGCAAAATACTACCCCTGGCCGGATGTGAACCGGGGTCTGTAGGCTGCTAAATGTTGTTTTTGAAAAGTTAGTTTCGTGCGAACACGGCGTTTCGTGCGTACGCGATGTTTCGTGCGTACGCATTTACGCGATATACTGTGGAGGTTTGAAAGGATTTGCGGATTGGGGGAATTAAATGAACGAGTAAATTTAATGGAGTAATTGAGTGGCACGAAATGTGAGAGGAAATGGACGGCGGATCGCAAAGCGATCCGACATGAGATAATCAACGAAGATAAAATGGTACGTCGCACGTACAAAACATAATGCGACAGGTGTACTTTAAATTTGGCGCGCGAGATTTATGGAAATTACGCCATGGTAAATAGAATCTATATTGGACAGGTGTACTATTAGGTGTACTTTATTTACGACATACATTTATCGAAAATGACGTGTACCTTAAATGCGACAAGGCGCATTTATGACGAAGTACGTGATTTCGGTACGGACAGGATTTGGATCGTACGAATTGATTTCGGCAAGTTGGTCATGGTACACGTGGAGGGCGAACGGCGTCTGCCGATATTTTTAAGAGACCACATTGTTTTTTATGACACATTATCTAGTGGACCGTACATATGCGATGTCGGTTCACTACGTGGATCTATCTACAAGTGACTAAGTGAGTTGTCGCTTATGACGCGTATTTTGCGAACGCGTCGGTGAAAATATTTGAAATAACATTGTTTTGTCGTATGTGTAATAATAATTTAGTATTGATTATGACAGCTTTTATTTAGATGATCATTTAGGGTTTCGGTAGTTTAAATTGTGTGTTGTCGTACTTGCCAACAAGTTTACGCTTATGATTGGTTGACTTTCAGGTGTACACTTACAGTTAGGATTATTTGTCGTAATAGTTTCTCATTATGTAATACTACTTAGTGGAAGGTACGTTGGCTATTTTGACATGTAGCAATTCATTGACAACTCACAAGTGTATATATAGGAATGAGCTTTGTTAGGAATTAATCATCAATGCTGGTTAGTAAAGTGGGGACCAAAGATGTAGTAATTTAGGGTTGTCGATTAGGTCATGCGCTTTGAATGGTATAATGATTATTTGATTATACTTTGATTATACTCTTGTTTATGTGTGATGCATTTGTTTTATTATTTATTTATGTTATTTTATATATGTTTGATATGCATTGTTTATGCATTTGTCCTAGGGTTTGTTTATGTCGATTATTCCATCAAACCTTAGATGATGTCATAGGGTTTATTTATGTTGATTATTTCATGAAACCCTAAATGTTATTGTATGTTAAATGGAGGATGCATTTCAAATGATTATTCATTGGCCTAGCTTCGCTTAGCTTTTTGCATGATAGTTTGGGTTGCTTCTGCGGTCTATTTTAGACCAAAGAAAACACTAAATAGACCAACGTTTTATCCATTATGTCACTAACAAAACGATACACGTGGAACGTTTCAAGCATATTTAACTATTGATTCAAATGACTAATTCGCAGCAGACTAATGAAAACGCGCATTAATTAATTCATTCATGGAAGCGAATCGAAACCCTATAAATACAACTGATCAGACGACCACCATTACAACAGCCACCCACAATAAGCTTTCAGTGGCCTTTTGGGATAGCGTCACGCGGTGCCACGTGGCGCCACATTATTTGACACCGGAAAGGATGGGAGGAGGAACCATGGCTCCCGATTTGGCACATGTCACCTTGTAGACCATGTCGTACAATGGTCGTACAATAAGTACATCGCCCATCGTACCTTCTTGTACTATATAGTGTTCCTATTGGACTAGGGTTTAGTAGTAGGTAGTCATGAGTAGGCAGACTAAGACTTAGTGATATTTCGGTACCCCTCTCTAAAAGAGCTTGTAACTATAAAGGTCATCTTTGACCAGCCATAACTATGCTCGTGTGAGCAAGTTCAATGATTTTTTTTTGCTGCGGACTCAGGGGAGTCTAGGCTCCACCAGGGTGTAGTCGGTTAGAGGTTTTTGTGTGTTAGGGTGGCACTTATTCAGTGGGAAAGTCAAAGTGGGGAATACTGTCCAAAACACATATTCAAGCTTTGCATTCTGTGGTGGAACTGAGCACACACAAGGTCTTATCTTCACAGGGATGAAGTTGTATTGGGGTTTTGATTATCAAGGGATCATTCATTTAGGTTGATATCAACTTGGAGTCGGCACTATCTAGATTAGTTTTTTTTGGATCTACGAATTCTATGGGCAATGGAGCCCATAGAATTTCAGGTTATGGGCCCACCATCTAGGGTGCCTATGTTCGATGGAACTGACTTCACTTATTGGGAGTTTAAAATGGAGGGATTGCTTTTCGAGAAGCACTTATGGGGAATTGTTTCGGGACAAGTGACATGTCCGCCACCTAGCTTTGGAGGAGCTTACTATGGAGAACCATCTGAGGCTGCCCAAAATATCAACATAAGTTCAGATGCAACGAAATGTGAAAGGAAAAACCTTTCTGTGGATGGGGATATAGGAGAGAAGGATAAAGGGACACCTATGGTGAGGGGAGCTAGGCTATTGGCTACGGTTCCACTTGTGGGGGTTATAACTGAACTAAAAACTGAAGAAATTGACAAGAAAATATGGGAATACAAAAACACTATAGCAAAACATCTCATACTTAGATACGTGTCTAAGTCTATAGCTATTACTCTTTTAAATCTAACGAAGTCTTCAGAAATTTGGGAAACACTAAGTCAGATTTATAAGAGTGAGACTATATAGAGGCAACAGTTAGTAGAACAAGAAATAGAGGCCTATGTTTATAAAGGCGGTAACATGATAGAGTGTTGCAATGATATTGCTATGTTATATGTTGAGCTTGCTAGTGCGGGATATGTAGAATCTGAGGAGAGAAAGATTAATACACTACTCATGAAACTCCCAGATGAGTATGAAAACATCATTAATCGTATGCAGGCATTGGGTGGCTCCTCATGGACTTGGAGCTTTACCGTGGGGATAATTCTTGTGAGGGAAAGCACTTTGGAGCTTCGCAAGGGAAGTGACAGGGTGAATACATTTAAAGCTGGTGGTGATTGGCGGAAGCGTGATGAGAAGAACGGCGGTGACGAGCGGAAGCGTGAGGAGAGGAAGAAAGACGAAGGTAATCATTATCAAAACTTTGGTGGAAAGAGAGGGAGAGGAAAAGAAAGGGGAGCTTTGAAAAAGGGTGATTGCTTCTTTTGTTGGGAACCGGGTCATTATATGGAGGAATGCCCTTGTTTGGAAGAACTTAGAAGTTGGAATGTGGATGAGGAGGAAGAAAGGGAAGAGCAAAAAGAGGATAAAGAAATCTTAGAGCTTCTCCACATTGGTAGAATGGAGAAGAGAGAAAAGTACACAGAAATTCCACGAAAGCAACAGCATGCTTTTGGAGGTATAAGGGAAGTAAAGGGAAGGGAGATACTTAAAGGAGTTAGACATGATGTGGATGTCAAGGAGTATAGAAAGTGAGATCTAGAATCTATAATTGAAAAAGGGAAAAATAAAAATAATGATGATAATTTAATATATATTTTGGAAACAGAAAACTGGTCGGAAACGGAGACTTCAACGGCTTTCAAGGAAAGGGGAGAAGTAAATATAGAGGGGGTTTTAAAAGATAGGGGAGAAGAGGAATATTTAATGAAAGGTTTAGGGGAGGAGAATTATTTATTGGGAATAAAAATAAAAAGTGATAGCGGAAAGAATTCCATGGGAGGGAGTGAGGAAAGTTCAGAAAATGGGGTGAGTATCGTGGATAAAAATACGAGTATGGAAGACGTAGATCTTATGAGGAACTTGGTGGGGACACTTGTTTTTTGGGAAAATTTGGGGGGTAATGGGTTTGACATCACTAATGGGAGTGATGGCATTTATGAAGGTGTGCCTGTAAGAGGGTTAGCATCTAGGTGTGTGTTGCAGATTGGAGATAGGGCTGGCTATTTGAATTGCAAGATGGAAATTAGATTTAGTAAGGATGGAAAAGAAATGAGGTGGATAATGTATTTTCTCGGATTTTTGAAAAATGGCATGCAAAATAAAATGTGTGATGTAATTATTATTTCAGTTCATCTAATACACTTCTTTAAATACAAGGGTATTCACTCAGATTTTTATGAGGAGAAAAGAAAGAAGAAAAAGAAAAAGAGGAAAAAAAAAAAACTTGTGTTTAGTGGGAGTTGAAAAGAAAGTAGACTAGAAAATAAGGGGAGTGTTGAAATTTATGTATTTTCTAGGTCTGTATTGGAAAAATAAATAGAGTGTTGAAAAGAGGTGACTAATAGTTCACTTCTATATTTTAGTTTGAATGTGAAGAGAGAGAAAGAGAGGACTAAAGGCACGCCATGGTTGCCGCATCATTTAGAAGGAGGCAGAATGAACTAGAAAGTATTTTACTAGTTTTAGCAAAATACTACCCCTGGCCAGATGTGAACCGGGGTCTGTAGGCTGCTAAATAGACCAACGTCTTATCCATTATGTCACTAACAAAACGATACACGTGGAATGTTTCACGCATATTTACCTATTGATTCAAAGGACTAATTCGCAGCAGACTAACGAAAACGCGCATTAATCAATTCATGCACGGAAGCGAATCGAAGCCCTATAAATACAACTGATCGGACAACCACCATTACAGCTGCCACCCGCAATAATCTTACGGTGTCCTTTGGGGATAGCGTCACGCGGTGCCACGTGGCGCCACATTATTTGACACCGGAGAAGATGGGAGGAGAAACCATGGCTCCCGATTTGGCAAATGTCACCTTGTAGACCATGTCGTACAATGGCCGTACAATAAGTACATCGCCCATTGTACCTTCTTGTACTATATAGTGTTCCTATTGGACTAGGGTTTAGTAGTAGGTAGTCATGAGTAGGCAGACTAAGATTTAGTGATATTTCGGTACCTCTCTCTAAAATAGCTTGTAACTATAAATGTCATCTTTGACCAGCCAGAACTTAATGCTCGTATGAGCAAATTCAGTGATTCTTTTTGCTGCGAAATCAGAGGAGTATAGGCTACACAGCGGTGTAGTCGGTTAGAGGTTTTTTCGTGTCAGGGTGGCACTTATTTAGTGGGAAAGTCAAAGTGGGGAATACTGTCCAAAACACATATTCAAGCTTTGCATTCTGTGGTGGAACTGAGCACACACAAGGTCTTACCTTCACAGGGGTGAAGTTGTATTGGGGTTTTGATTATCAAGGGATCATTCATTTGGGTTAATATCAACTTGGAGTCGACATTATCTAGATTAGCTTCTTTTGGATCTGCTAATTCTGTGGGCAATGGAGCCCATAGAATTTCATCTGTGTGCGGATGAATGATTCCATCTGTGTATGCATGTATGTTAAATGGAGGATGCATATCAAATGATTGTTCATTGGCCTAGCTTTGCTTAGCTTTTTGCATGATATGTGGTTTGGCCCCAGAACGAGTCATAGGCAATTGCAAATGCCTTTTTAAAAAGTGTTATAGCCCAATTCGCGTCGCTTGCAGAAGTTCGAACTGACGAAGGCTGCAAATTTGCCGAAGAATTTACCAACCTCTTAGAAACATGCCTTGTCAACCATCGGCCGACCAAGCGTGACCACCCGCAAGCTGACGGTTTGGACGAAAGGTCCGTATAGGCAGTGAAGCGGTCACTACGAAAATATGTAGTTGAAAATGATATGGGGGAGTGAGACAAGAGGGTGCCCTGGATTGCTATGGGTTACAGATTTTGCAAGCAGGCTTTTCTCATTTCCTATAGTTCTTACTTTATTTTATTTGACGGCATCCCATCCTTTCGAGGCTGCATCGGCCCAAGCGGTGGTGCTCCGGAGATGGATGACAAGGGAACAGTTGAAAAGCTGATCGTCGACAAAGCAAAGATATGTCACCCAGAGATGCCTCTTGCCATGGGTCAGTTTTGGTATGCTCTGCGCGTGAGCGAGAATTATGTGCCACGTCCCCGATGATTTATGCTAACAGACTTTGTATACCGGATACAACAAAAGAAAGACAAACTGGATATTTCTGTCGGACAAGTAATTTTGAAAGTGGTCAAAGTTTCCAATAACAAGGTTCTTACATTAGAGGGAAAAGATGGACGAAGAATTAAAGAGAATCAGATCAATGTGGCCCCTTGCCATCTTCAGGGACTGGAGGACGAACCTACTTTTAACTTAATTTACTTTGCTGATCCTCTTTCTTGTTCATCCGATTCCAATCAGTACTCCCTACTCCACGACTTATTCGTTTGCAATCAGTGTGGTTAGTGTTCGCATTCAGCGTGTCTCCCATCCTCTTGGGAGACACGTTCTCTATCCTCCAATACTTGGTTCTGTGGGAACTGCGAATGGGGCGGGTAATTTTATGTCTTTGTCACGGTTGACTAAGAGGGGAAGAAATTGGGATATCAGCCAACCGCCGAGACCCAAATCTCTTTCCGCGGCCAAGGAGGGGGGAAAGAAAGGGGAGGGGATAACTTTTGCCTTCCCTTGCACTCATCCGTGTTCCTTGTCCAAGCGTCTCTCCTATTTTGCATGCATATTTATGGGAGGGATGTGAGCAGTAGTGGGTATGATCATCATTCTGGGAAGCATTCACATTTGATGGTTATTTGTAGGACTCTGATGCCGACGACTCCTGGTTGTGGGCCCTTACCTCACGTTACTCATGCACGTTTGATAGCTGTCAAGCTCGTGTGTTTTTCAGGTACACCTGTATATCACCAAGGATTTTCAGGCCATTTTTACCCTGTACTGTCTTCAGAGTAAGGAGGAGTGAGTGCACCAAGCTGGACGAGATCCTTGTATTTCCTAAACCGAGCAGAACGCACTGTATTTCTCGTCTTATGGATGCCGAATGACAAAGTTCTACCGTTTTAAAGATTGCAATTCCGTTACAAGGGAGCAGTTTTCGACATCCTCCGTAGGGGGTACATTGTGGATTGCCACGTAACTTTCCAAATTTGCATCTGGATTATGCTATTAGCGGTTAATAGGAATTTAGCTCAGGCTCAGGTGACTTTTTGTCCATTAATTACGTTAGGTCAAAGTTTGGCAAGTTAGTGTCATTTTCAAGACTTTGTCTTATAATAGTGGACCAAATAATTACTTCCGGCCGCGGATCTAGCCGCAGTTCGGAGCAAAACTATTTGCCCCGAGTGTAGTACAAAATATTTTGTCCTATGTCAGTTTCATTACACTTACTTGCCGCTGCTCATTGGTTAATAGCGTAGCTTTGACTTTTGGACATGCAATTTGACAAACTCTGATGTATAAGGCACTTGGGGTCGAAGGAGACAGTTTGCTTTCTCAGTACTCTCTCCTGTGAAAACCCTCAAAAATTCAAAAAAAACTTTTTTTGGAGAATCTTTGTTCTGTTTGACTCTATTGCCATCTTGGTTTTGGATATGTCTTTTTTGGGAATCACTTTCCGGGTGGGTAGTTGGCACTATTTGTTTTTTGGGTGATTTTTGGACTTTTTGCTGTTTGAAACCGAGAAGAGTCTGGTCCGTTCCGAGCTGCAAACACTGGAGGTTCTAGGAGCACCATACCTATTTAAGATATTATCGGGAGAGGGATCCCCTTTCACTTGTTGTCATCGTTTATTGCTGGGATATGTTAAGCTTTCTTTGCTATATTTCACATTATATTTCTTTTATTCTCTTTTCTAAGGCTAGGTGATATTGTTAAATTTGGAGAGCCAATCCTATTACCTATATATTTCTACATGGTGGTGCATTTGTGTCTTCATCTAGAGTTCTCTTTGCTCTGGAGTGACCATCCCGGAGTATTTTGTAAACCCCTTGATCAAGACAGTGGGTTTTGAGGGATCAAGTGCGATTAGCTTCTCGTAGAGGTAGTACTAAATTGGGATATCAGCCAACTACCGAGACCCAAATCCCTTTCCCCGGCCATGGGGGGGGAAGGAAAAGGGAGGGGATAACTTTTGCACTCATCCCTATTCGTTGTCGGAGCGTCTCTCCTATTTTGCATACATATCTATAGGAGGGATGTGGGCAGCAGTGGGCATGATCATCATTCTGGGAAGCATTCATATTTGGGGGTTATTTGTAGGACTCCGATGCCGACGACTCCGGGATTTGGGCCCTTCCCTCACATTACTCAGGCACACTTGACAATAATGACAAAACAAAGTGGAAGTTAGAAGGAAGAGGAAAGCCTAGATACTTGGTCGGATATGATGAAGATAGCAAATGGTACCGAGTGTATGATCTAAAGAAAGAAGATATGATATTAGCCAAACATATTGTACTTGTAGATGAAGTAAAATCCCTATATCCGTTGAAATACACCATGAAAATAAACTCAGGATAGTCCCGGATCTAGATTTTCATTCTAACCTTGAACTAATTGAGGAAGCACACAAGGAAATAAATGAATTTAAACGAAATTCAGATGATAAGAAAGTGGAGGAGACGCATGAGGCTCCACTTCAAAATGAAAGTGAAAATGAGCCAAAGTCGGCAGATAGGAAAGATGATGATATGCCCAAACCGAATCAGAGGATGCCCTTAATACTGTCATCAAAATTTGAGGGAGGACAGAGAAACATCAAACAAATTTAAGAGAGGATGGCCAACAATAAGTTAACCAAGCAGTCCTTTCTGGAAGGATCTAAAACATATTTGGAAGCCATAAATAGCTTGGAAAGGGATAGATAGACAACAAATATTAATGAGGAAATGAGTTCTACAATGGAGGCAAACACATGGGAGTTAGTAGATTGTCCCCCGAATACAAAACATATCAGTTGTAAATGGGTTTTCAAAATAAAATTGAACCCAGATAGTTCCATACAAATGTACAAGGCTAGGTTGGTAACAAAGGGATACACTCAAAAGGAAGGAATTGATTATGAGGAGACCTTTGCACCGGTAGTCTGATTTCCCTATAGAGAAAATTATGCAAAATATTCCCTACAGACAAACTGTATGAAACTTGATCTACTTTATGAATTGTAAACGTAAGCATATAACGACTGCTATTAGAGTTGTTAGAAGAAGTTTAAATAATCATAGGAAAAAATATTGGGTGGCAACTAAGAGGGTAATGAGATATCTTGTGGGAACAAGGAAATTATGCTTAAATTTGGGAGGGGAGAATACTGACATCACCATTTGGAGTGATGCTAGTTATGAATTTGTGCCACTCACAAGGTCAACTTTTGGATATGTTTTGCAAATTGAGTTGGGTGTATGTTGCAGGAGCAACAAACAACAAAAAGTTGTCAATCAGTCTACAATGGAGGCAGAGTATATGGCATCATGCACAGCTGTGAAAGAATTAATGTGGGTGAAATATTTGTTACGAGAATTGGGATTTATAAAAAATAGAGTGCAAAACACTTTCTGTGATAACTAGGTAGCAATTGCAATTGCTGCCAATCGCAAGGATCATTTTAAAGCCAAACATATGGACATAAGGCTTAGCTTTGTGAGAGAAAAAGTTGATAAGAAATCATCAAACTTGTGTACAAACCGGATAGGGAACTGCTTGCCGATATGATGACCAAGGCAGTTCCCTCACCAAAGTTAATTTATTGCAAAAATGGTAGTGGATTGAGAGAAAGAGAGAGCTAAAAAATATGGGGAGTGTTGAAAAAGGTAATTTATATCTTATCTCTTTTTTTTTTGTTACTTAAGTTGTCGTAGATTCTTAGAGAGAGAGAGAGAAAAGGCCATGGCTACATGTCAGATAGGCTCAGACAGCCAGTAGACACTTGACAGCCAGTAGTCACTTGACCAAAATGTTGGACTGGCCCGGAATTGATCTAAGGTCTTACACGAAATAGCATGCCGCCTTATCCATTAAGTATTTGGTGAATTGTTAAATATATGGGGTTTGATAAATGAATGAACATTTACCTAGCCATAAATCCATTGAATGGAGCACTTGTGAACCGAATGCGCACGGAAGCGAATCGAATTGTGTAAATATATTTGATCAGACGGACATCGTCCCAGCCGCTAACTCGGAATGAACTTTTGGCGGCTTTCGGAGATATCGTCACGCGTTGACACGTGGTGGCATATATTGGACACAAGAGAAGATAGGAGGAGGAACCATGGCTCCTAATCTGACAAGCGTCACTTGTAAGGCCTTGTCGTACAATGGTCGTACAAGAAGTACATCGACCAATGTACCTTCTCGTACTATACAATCTTCTTATTGGTCTAGGGTTTAGTAGTAGGTGGTCTAGGGTTTAGTAGTAGGTAGGTGAGAGTAGGCAGACTAAGACTTAGTAAAATATAGCCACCTCTCTTTAAGAGAGCTTGTAACTATAAAGGTCATATTTGACCATTGATATCGAATTGCTCAAGGGAGCAAATTCATTAATTCTTTTTGCACCTGAATCAAGGGAGTCCTGCCTTCACTAGGGTGAAGTTGGTCAGAGTTATTGCTTGCAATAACGGCAGTTATTATTGGGGAAACCAAAGTGGGTTGATGCTATCCTAGTGGCTACTTGTGAACTGTGCATAGTGTGGGGCAACGGAGCCAACAAAATTTCAACAAGGTTTTGAAGATGAGTTGAAAGGACTCGAAAGTGAGTCGAAACGTGCCATATGATAAACTGCATCGGGCTAGACGACAAACTGCAGTACATATAAAGTTTGAAGGCAACGCAACTACAAAGTTTCAAAGTAACGCAACTTATACGGTGGTAATTTCAATTTTTTGGTACGGTTGCAAATTTTCACGTTTTTTTCTAAGTTATGGAGGAAAACGACAGAAAATAAATGTAACTTTAACACATGGGAAAGTGCCCTAAGTATTATTGTTCTAATTTTGATGTCTGTATGGATATTTTTAGACGCAACCTTAAACAACACAAAGATTGACGCAATATTGAGGAACGAATCGGCACTAAATCATCTCGATTCTTGTCATATGGTGTCGTATGTATCATCATGCCCTTTATACGGGCATGGGCCGTGTCCAAATATGTACTTTTTGAAAAGAACCGATAACTTCTAATCTACTACCATTTTATGATCAAACTGTCGCAAACAAAGGATAAACGGTTGAAGACTCACATTGACTGTTGAAGACTCATTATTGCAGGTGGCAGCTTCATCTATATTTATTAACATGTTCTAGCATCCAAGATCTAATACTAAAAAACAATTGCCGAGGGTGTAGTTACAATCATGTATCCTCCATTGGACTATATAATTTAGGAAGCCTCTAGATAGTTTTTAACTAACCCACTCTCAGCCACAACCAGTGCTTCCCAAGCACAAAAATTGACAATTTGACTGCACCCTTGTGCAGCCTGGACTCCCTTGAGTTTCTATTAAAAAGAATCACTAAAAACGGCCAACCAGCCGATAAGTTATGAGTTGGCAAAGATGCCAAGTTTATATAAAACTCTCAAAGGGAGAGGTGCATATCTACCATCCTAAGTCCTAAAACCCCTCTCGTAGCTCCTATCTACTAATGTATGAACTAATCATATGACCGTAAAGTACAAAAAGGTACTACGGCCGATGTACTTTTTGTAAGGCTTGTGTATAGCAATGCCATTGGGTGGACACTTGTCTCCATATGATTCGTCCTTATGCTTCCATGGATTTTTGCGTCCCAATGTCATCCAACCACGTGGCACCAAGTCATGGCATGCCTGAAAACCGCCAAAGTGGTCATTCCGAGATCTCAGCGATGTTACGTGCCGTAGGATAAAAACCGGCTTTCAGTATTAGCCGTCGAAACAAATGTTCGTTTCAATTAATTCGTGTGTGACGTGTTGTACCGTGAACTTACGGATCTCTATGCATTCCATCCGTAATTCCGTTAACTGAATTCGATCCTTTATACAACGTTTAAATAGATATCACACCCCATGTATTGTATCGGACTTCTACGACTGACTGGTTAGAGGTGACGGCTACACCTCACTCTGCTCGTCGGAGGATCGAGTCATACCAGACTCAACCTTTTGATGAGAGTGACGTATGTCACTCTTTAGTCCTGCCTTTGGAGCTAAGGCAGCCATGGCGCACCCACCCTCTCTATTCTTTAGTGACTAGAAGAAGTATGGGGGCTAGAGAGAGGAGGTGGAGGCAGGCTGTCCGCCCTTTTCTTTTCTTAGCATACTGATCTATTTAGACCTAGAAAATACCCTATAAATCTAGTAATTTCAACACTCTCTTTATTTTCTAGTTTAACTTTAACATCTGTTTTAGTCCACACTTTTCTCTACAGTATATTAACTTGGGAGAAGACACTGGCTTTGTCATCATTTTAGCCACCATTTCCACATCAGATCTACATACAAGATATACAATCTTATTCTCAACTTTTTCTCTTACAACACTCAATCTTATGTCTATATGCTTAGCTTTGAAATGATGTTTTGGATTAGCTGCAATTGCAATGGCAACTTGATTATCACAAAATACTTCATGCACTCTCTCCTTCATTTACCCCAGTTCTTGCAACAAGGACTTGACCCACATTTACTCTTTCACAGCAGAACAAGAGGCCATATATTCAACCTCCATAGTAGACTGAGCAACCACCTTTTGTTGCTTGCTGCTCCAACAGCGAGCACCTTCCCCCACATAGAACACATATACAGAAGTGCATCTTCTCATAGGTGCATCCCCATAACTGGCATCACTCCAAGTGGTGATGTTAGTGAGCTTCCCTCCCAAATGCAACCATAAATCCCTTGTTCCCACCAGATATCTCATGACTCTCTTGGCTGCCTCTCAGTCTCATTTTCTAGGATCATTATGACTCCTACTCAGTACTCCAACTGCTGCCACTATGTCCGGCTTGGTACACTTCATAAAGTATATTAGACTTCTTACAACCTGCATGTAGGGAATAGACTTCATAAAATCTCTCTCTTCTATACTTTTTTGATCATCTAAAGTTATCACTCCTCCTTCTACACTTCCATCATTTACTTTCTTCAAGTCCATGGGAGTTGTTTAACTGTTTGCCTTTTCTATCTGGAATTTCTCAAGCATGCTACCTATTGCTTCTTTCTCAGTAAGTCTAATGATCCTTTTCCCCCTATCTCTCTCCATTTGAATTCCCAAAATATATCTTGCCCCTCCTAGATCCTTCATATCAAATCTGCTTCTAAGATATTTCTTTAACTTATTGATCTTTTCCAAAGACATACTTAACACCAACAAATCATCCATTTAAATTGCAATAAAAATCACACCATTCTCATCTTCAAACATATAGATAGAGTGGTTAGAGCTGATCCGGGTATATCCCAAACCGGTGAGAAACTCATCTAGTTTCTTATTCTACTGTCGGAGAGCCAGTTTCAGCCCATATAAAGAGCATGCTGACCTTACTCTCTTCTCCTTCCTCCACGAACCCTTCTTGTTGCCGCATGAAAATTTCTTCCTCTAACCATTAAGGAAGGCGGTCTTAATGTCCATCTGGTATATTTCCATGTCTTCCAATGCCGCCAGACTGAGGAGGATCCTTATTGAAGGGAACGGAACAACTGGGGAAAAAGTCTCCTCATACTCAATCCCCTTCTTTTGGGTGAACCTGTTTGCTACCAACCAAGCTATATATCTCTCAATGATATTATTTGGGTTCACTTTTAGTTTAAACACCCATTTAGAGCCTATCGATTTTTTGTCCGAAGGACAGTCCGCTAGTTCCCGAGTATTTGCTTCCATGATGGAGGCCATCTCATCATTTATGGCTCTAATCCATCAGCCTTTCTCAGGACTGTTCACTACCTCCGAGTAAGACTGCCTCCGAGTAAGACTGAGGCTCATCTGGGTGAGGTAGCTTAGTTACCTTATGAGCGGCCTATTTTTCTTTTATCCTTTTTGTTGCTCTTTCTCCCTCCCTCAAACTCAGAAGCTAGAATGGAGGGAAGTCTTCAATTTCGTCTTATTGTCTCATTAGCTCCCCTATCCATGGAGCCAGGTTCCGCTTCCTCCTCTTTTGTCTCTTAGAATTCCATAGGAATATGTGAGCTTTCCGATGGTTCTGTTGTATGTTGGATCTCCCCTGAATCTGCACTCATTGTTTCACTCATGTCCCTTTCAAGAGCTACCAAGTTCTCCTCACTTTCGGACTCAAATCTTATTCTAATCTTTTTGGTATATTTGAAGGGGTCAAATGACTTCCCTTCGTCAATGACAACTAGATGTTTGACCAAAATGATATCTTTCTTAGCTAAGTCATACACTCTACATCCCTTAACATCCTCACCATATCCTACAAAGTATCTAGGTTTTCCCTTAGCATCTAGTTTCTAGTTTTTCCTATCCGTGTCAAGACTGTAAACTTGGCTACCGAATACTTTAAGGTGAGAGATATCTGGTTTCCTTCCAACCCATCTCTCATAAGGTGTCATTCCTTTTATGGCTGAGGTAAGTATTCTATTGTTTATGTAGTTGGCACAGTTCATGGCTTTTGCCCAAAATTTCTTTCCTATTTTATAGTCGGCCAACATAATGCACACACTATATCTTAGTGTTTGGTTCAACCTCTCAGCTACCTTATTTTGTTTTGGGTTATATGGTACGATATTCTTAGTGTTGTGTATCGGTAAGGATTTGCCGATAACCGATATGGGCCTTTTTTCGGGTATCCGATAATCGATATATTGGTACGATATATCGCAATCGGTCTTATCGCCGATAAGTAGCCGATAATATCGGGTACTTATCGGCGATAATGCCGATAACGATAGTTATCGGCGATAACTGTACGGATCGTACAGATAAATGTACGGCCTGTGCACTCAACTGTACGTCTTATTCTCCAGACTTACGAAAACTGTACGTCTCATTCTCCGGACGTACGGATCCAGTAAAAATGATGTACCTTTCACATCCGACACCATGGCTTTGTCCTTTTATTCCTTGAGATCCACTGGGGACCTGCCACGTGTCACTCTGTCAGCTTTTTTGGCATAAGCTGCCAAAAGAGCCATTCCGGATGCTGGCGCTCACGCTGGCCGTCCGCTCTTGTTTTCTCATTCCAAGTCGTCTGTTCGATTTTGGCGGCACGCAGAATATTATTTTGCGTCCGTTGTACTTTTGTGTGCGCCGTCTTTTTACAGTTCCATGTTCACCAATTTTTGGTAAAATTACGTACATCGCTGTAAAATTTTTGTTCAGTTAACCGGCCAACGTTTATATGCTGCGTTGTCCGTAATAAATTGCAGCTAAACGGTAACGGCACATATTTTTATACGTGGCATGCCACGCTGTATAAAATCAATAAAATAATACAGTATGTTATAAAGTGATATTGTATGCATACTATATATTTTTTAAGTTATCGCCGATATGGAATTTGTTGGTCCTTGACCAATATATCGGAATCTCTCACCGTTCGATAACCGATAACTATCAGTATCGGTGTTATCGCGATAAGTTTTTTACCGACACACAACACTAGATATTCTGGTACTGAACTCCCTCATCTCTCAGGTATTCTTCAAACTGGATAGAGGTATATTCTCCCCCATTATCACTCCTTATTCTCTTAATGGGGGTTCTATACAACTTCTCACTCCAAGCTTTATATTCTTTGAAGTAAGTTGGTGTTTCAATTTGATTTTGTAGTAGACTCAGAGTATCTAGACTAGTATCGCTATTGTAAATATAAACTCTTCCCTCCGACAGCAGTACTTTTCGGCTCCTAGAGACCAGGTACCAAATCTAGTACTTTCTCACCCCTATATGTGATGGCTTTGGGAAAGGGAAGTCTGTGAGCCTTACCTTGAGCACAGCCACTGCAATCATCCACCATTTAATTATCCCCAAACTGAATGCCTTCTACTACACCAAGCTTTTTCAATTCCCTCAGCCTATCAAAATGCACATGCCCCAACCGCTTATGTTAAATCGTAAACTTTGGAACACCAACATAATAAGCATTCTTCTTTTTATTACTCAAGTTAAGCCTAAAAATTCCTTGGCTTTCCTTATCTGCCATGAAATAGACTTCATCCCCATACTTAGTTGTAAACACTCCCTTTCTAGTGAAAGTATCAAACTCTTTGTCATCTAACACAGAGGTAGAGACAAGATTTTTACTCAGTTGAGGAATGTAAATTACATTTGATAAGGTGAGTATAGATGTCTTACCCTCCACAAAGACTTTCACATCTTTTGATCCCACTAGATCTTTAGTAACCACTCTCCCATCCCCATACTTTATCTCTACAATAGGGATCATTCTTATCTTAGTAAATAGATGCTTATCATGGCACATATGCATGGATGCACCTAAGTCGATTATCCATCCTTCTTGTGGAGCTTCCCGAATTACTCCGAGAGCACACTTCAGTTCTTGAGGGATCACTTTCTCCTGCAAACTCTTCTCAAGAAGAAAATCCCCATCCTCTTCCTCAAAGGACTCGTCCTCGGTCTCTCTTGTCAATTTTGTGACCACAATTGCTTTCTTCTTCCCTCCGAAAGAACCCCCTCCAAGGTTCCCTTTGAGCCTCAGCGCGACAGCTTGACACAATCCGTGATGAAGTGTCATGCCGCATCTCGTCGGCCATTTAAATTGTTTAAATTAAAGTGTTAGTACGTGCAATAGCCACACTAATTTATATTTGGGTGTAATTTGGGTTTCGCAGGACCGTACAACTTGCATTGTACTACATGTACTTCTCGAAATTCCCGTGACGACTTGTACTGTACGACTTATTCTTTCCGAGATTTCCGGCGACAGTGAATCGTGCCGTTTCACTTCGACTGTACTTATTTATTTTTCCCGGATTTTCCGCCGACGACTCATTTTTGAATTTACGTTGGTACAAATAAACTTACCGTACCATATATATCTTTCCCGATTTCCGCCGACGGTGGATTCGATTATTTTACGTCGACCATACGACTTACATTAACCGGAATTCCCGCGACTACAAATTGGACCGTACCTTTGGTCCTACCGTACCTACTTTCATTTCCCGAAATCGTGGTCGACGACAATTTTGAATCATTTTACGTGAGGGAGCATCTCGATCATCGATGCGAAAATATACAATTTTGAAAGGTGACATCTAGACCGTTAACCCGTGTGACAGACAAAGCGACTGTCAGTTCTGACAAAGCGACGTGATTGGACTATTTTAAGTCGTGAACCAATTGGAGGTTCACGCATTCACATCTAGATAGGAAGGGCTTTAATCCGTAGGTTATAGATTCTGTAACGTAGGGCATCAGATTTCGGCATCCTATTGGCTGAATCCAAACTAGACGCAAATACTTACATAGCACGTTGTACTCTGATTGGCCTGATTTTGCTAGGCAAAGTTTTTGTTACTTAGTTGATTTTAGATCATTTCCTGCACACAATTTTCAAGTCCAAGAATTATTTGTTTTCAATATTGAGGATTTTATGAAACCACCTTTTTATTTGTAAAATTGTCCAGACAGCTTAAAGGCGAATTTCTGCCTTTGCGTGAAGCCTCTAATTTTCCATTACATTATCAATATCTTGTAAAGCCTTACATATTAATCTATACATCTTCGGCCAAGACCTACACGGTTTCCCTTCACTTTTCTCGTCCTTTTGAGTGGATTTCGACCGCGTTCTCACGAACTTCTTTCCCTGGCTGTGGTTGAACTTTAATTAGTGTGGAAGTTGCATGTTGGGATTATCGTTTTGTTGTTTTTATTTCTGGTGATTGTGTTATTATTTCTATTTGGCTTATGCGCATCTTTTGAGTTTGGTTATCTCAAACCTCATAAGTGTCGGACATATCGTCATTTTAAGTTTTGTTTATCTTTCACGGTTGTTTATGCGATTTGTTTTATTTACGTATAAATCCGGATTATCCTTGAAAAGGTTACTTCTGCAAGGAATATAAATAGACCGTGGGGCCTAGTGGTCATCCATCGGCTTAGTATTCCTGCTATTGAAAATTGTCTCTTTTCTTCCCTCTCTTGTTTATTATATTTCAATTTCAGTTTTCTTATGTTAAAACAAATATATATATATATATATATATATTTATATATTTATAGATACATTTCTACAAAAATCTATAACTAGCTTTACATTTTTTTTGAATCACCATTTGTTTGTTAGTGGACGTTGTTATCACATTGGCCAATTTTCGGCCAACGATATACTACACTAACTTAGGGATTTGGTTTTTGTTTCCTCCCTTATTTTTGTTAATACAAAGGGCATCGGTTCTCACCTTGTGACATACTTCACCAGTAAGTGGATCGGATCCGTTTTTGGGAGCTCTGCAAAACTTGGGTTGTAGCAAACATCCGCAGTTCACCCTTGGCAATCACGAGATTGTTAAGAGTGTTATGAAAGTATCACGATGCCTTGCAGGTACAAGCGCGTGCTAAGGTAGTCGGTTGATCGTTTAGAGGGATCGTGTCTAGAGTGGATTAGTGTTAATCCACTTGTATTGAGTATTACATTTGTCCAGCTTTCCATACTTGCTATCTGGCCCTGAGTGGCCTTGGCTGAGTTTGCTTTGCCTGGTGTGGAATTTCTTCCATAGATCTTGCCGTTGGAGGGATTGGTTAGCTCTTTTGTGGATTGTGCCGCTTTAGATCTGCACTTGTGAGTGCTTGGATAGTAAGTTATTTGCCTTTATAGATCTGGCCCTTCGGCCTTGTCCCTTTGTTTGCACGGTAGAAGGTTTTGATAATACGGTTTACTGATAGATCTGGCCATCGAGGCCCTAATACTGATTGATTGGCTGATTCGACGAGTGAAGGGTGTGGCCTGGCATTTCAAGCACCTCGTATGGATCGATTTTGTTATCCGGTCGTCATTTGGTTTTATCATTTTTATGCCCACCGATTGGGATAACCTTGATTATCCTTTCGGAACCACGCGATCGTCGGCCTTGTTTTGACGTACAAAATCAAGACCATCAGATTTACCTAGTCTTTTGGACCATCCTTTCTCGAATATCTCGGGTCAAATTTCCCTTTCGATTCAATCTTCTCTCACCTCAGTATCTTCCTTATCATCAGTCTCTTCCACATTTTTCGAGAAAGAATCGGACCACGATTCCCTTGACGCGTCGGATTCCAATTCATTAAATTTTTGGTTTCCGCAAATTACAAATTCATTATTAGCCAAAATCATTTCATTATTGGAAATGGCTTCCACATCCGAGGGAAGGGGTCGGCTTCATTTTTGTTTTTCAAGAATGAAGGACACCATGACCTTATCCCATTTCCGAATGTTATTCGATACTGAAATGCGTGATCTTGCATTTCGGTACGAAGATTCGTTTGACCTACAGGCCACTTTCCCTCTTTTAGGCAGTTACCTTCGCGGTTCAGCCTTTACTCTTTATTCCCGCAAGTATGATTGTGTACTTGCGATGACACAGTTTTCTCCAGCTTTCGCTGGGAGTCCTGCTATTATAGGATAACCAAAAATTCCCTACCGACGGGCTATTCCGGAAGTCCTTGATCTCAACGGTGATAGTATTACAGCAGCAGTTGCGGAAATACCTCAGCAACTCGCTATAGCTGCACGTGCTGGAATCCCACCACGACTAGCGATGACGATCCTTATATTGGATCCGCTCTCTGTCATGTTTGAAATGTTGCAAGCGGAATACCGTATTCAAAACCTTGACCTAGTTCGTGAGTTAATGAACTTCGAACGGAAGTCATGAGAGACTGCCCTTGCCATGCGTGCTCGTATGGAAGCTTTTCGTGAAGCATTGCCAAACTAAATGTCGGATGCTGAAGCTGTCTAAAAATTTGAAGGACAATTTCCGAGTCAGTCTAAAAAATTTATCTAGAGTCACCTGACTCAAACCTACTGCTTGAAGTTCACTTTCGACCAAGCCGCCCAGCATGCCGTGGAATACGAAATACAAAATTGTTGGTGGAAGCTCATGACCCTCCTAAAGCGGTCCCGAAAGAATCGATTTTTCCACCATGGAATAATCCGCGTCCTTACAACCGGCCTCCTAAAATCCCGGCCATGGGAACCCCACCTGTTGCTCTTGGAAACCGATTATGTTTTTTGATGTGGGAAGACAAGGCATGATGCCCGAATATGTCTAGACAAAACTGCCACCTGTACACATTGCAAACAAACCGGACATTATGTCCAACGTTGTCATATAAAGAACGCGATATTTTCCTATCATAACCAAATTTAGAGTGGTGGCATTCCCGCTCGATCTGCAAAACCGGTTCAACAGGTTAAAGTACAGGAGAAGGACACTATTCCACCTAAGATATCCCGAATAGAGAGAGAGAGCGTTTGGAAATACAAGAGCAAATGGCGGCTATGATGAAGGAACAGTTCGCAGCCTTCATGACTCAAATGAAACCACAATTTACAGGCACGGCTCGCACCGTTGTACACATGCCCACGTTGGTAGGTCGAATCTTACGAGATTCCACCGTCCAACAACGAGAAGCTACGTTCGATAAAGGTTCGATCGATCACAGCCGTGACGGTAAAACTCCTAACACACGTATTTCGTTGTCATTTACGAAAGAACCTTCTCCTCCCTTGCCCGAAACCGCTTCAGCCATCGCGGTTGAAGCTCTCAACATAGTGGATCGAACCATACATGAAGCACACCGCGTAAAAAACGCTTATGCATTCTATCCACTATGATTTCCGACTCATCAAAAATCTCACCTATCTCCTTTACCTCCGATAGCTCAGCTGCAGCTGCCGAGTTACAAGCACTTCAGCTACACAGAAATCTTGCTGCTACTTAGCCTATTTCCATAGAGGAGCAAAATTCCCTCGATCCTCACATCAGTTTTTTGGATAACGGGAAGGGTACATTGTTGATCAATGGTATAGCCCCTTCCCTGCCTCTCATGGATACGGGTGCAAAGCCGGTGATATTGGGCTCTAGCTTTGCACTCAAGCTTGGTCTAACTCCGAACAAGCTTCAGACCACTTTTACTGGCTTCTTAACATCAGCGGGTACAACTGAGCCGGTCCTAGGAATCACTAAGGAACCGCTCGTTCTCAAGTTCTAGAACGTAAAGGCCACAGACTTTGCTGAGATCTCGGTTCACGCTTTGGTCATTAAATGTAGTGACTATGAATGCCTAATAGGACAAGTCTTTTGTGATTTGAAAACTTTAGTACTCAGTAAATAGGTGAGTGAGAGAGGGATTAGTACTTAGAATAATTTTTGGTATACACACTTTAGTAATGACCCCTAATAGAGTTACAATAGTATAAGGACAAAAGAGTGTACCGTACTCCTATAAAGACACGCATCAGGAGATGAGGAATTTGCAAGTATTATGGAAAGTCGCCGATACTCACATACACATTTCTAGCATCGAACGAGCGGATTCGCAGAATCGAACGGATGAAGTTTGGACTGGGTATCTGGTAAATTGACTGTACGGATTCAGTATGGAACGTTGATTCGAATCGTGTTGACGAAAGCGATTCGCGCGGAGCCACAAGTGACAAATCTCGCCGTACGCACCTAGGTGCTTCGTTCCGCACAACAACAGTCAGCTGGACTTATGTGAACCATGCTGACTAAGCGTCAATTTGAAATTGGACCACAGCTAACGATTTGGACGCGTATCGTCCATCGCGAAGATCTACTTTACATCTTACGATGATCCGTGAATTCGGAATTGACTAGTACGGACGCTTACAGTAATTTTGACGGATTCGCCAACTGCTGACTAAGCAAGTGGCACAATGTATGTACGGCCAGTATCTGTAAATATCTGAAACAACACTAATTTGTATGTAGTGAATTAGTTTTTAGTGTTACATTAGTGAAATAGGATAAAAGTTACAATTAGGGTTTTAGATGTTCTTCCGGTATAGTAGACATACCGTTGGCGTCAGTGACTTCATTAGGGTACACTACTTAGTTACACGTGTAGTACCTTGATTAGTGAAAGGCTCTGGAGATAGCTATGTGAGTATAAAATGTAGGACTTAGTTTATTTTTCAGCATCAGTTGAGTTTATCAATGTAATGGCAGACTGTTTTGATTGATATCTTGACATGAAAGTTTGTGAGTATGTTCTATGATATAGAAAATATATGGTTGTGCAGTTTCATTCTGTGCTGCTGTTTTTGTAGAATTATGTGAGAGATCTAATTGGTTAGTTTGATAAGCTGTCAGTTGTTTTTGGGAAACTCTGGAGCTCATATCTTTTGGATTCATTTGTGGATCAGGCTATAACTTTAGGAGGTTATACTGTCGAGTCATTTGTGGATCAGGCTATAACTTTAGGAGGTTATACTGTCGAGTACATACTGCATACTGGTGCAGTTTGAGGTGCTTTTTGTATATTGTGGAGTAATCGGTGTTGTCTGAAACACAACTGTTTTGGGGTAGTATGTGGGTGTTTTCCAAGAGTAATCCATGGCTTAAATAGGCCAAGGACAACAAGGACGTTATATTTCGTGTAGGGGGTGGAGTTGACATGCATGATCAAACATTTTCTTAAAGGCCCACTCACTTCCCGGAACGCAAAATCAGGCAAATTCGGCCACATCCATGCCTATATTTTCAAGGAATTTAGTGGGGGCCGAAATATTTCATTCATTGTCATGAGAAGAAATTCTGCCCGAAAGTTCTTACTTACCATAAATTTTCGGTGACCCAGGTTTCCTTATAGATTCGAGGGAATTTGACCGAATCTATAACCAAACCTTGTCAATTCCACTTTCTCCGGTCTCTCCTACAATTCCAGTCCATACAGACTCTTTTGGGTTTCTTCCCATTAATTGGAATCCGGTCCAATTGAAACCTCATCCAAATGGATTGGTGATTTTGGACCTTTTTGCTAGAATAGGCACTTCCCTCCTTGCATGTTTGCAGAATGGATTATTAACCAGATTTTATTATTCGGTTGAGATTGATCTGCTAGCACGGAAAGCACAATTACATCATTATAATTTGTTGCATTCCCAATACCCGCATTCGTAACCAAAATCTGCATACGAGCATATGCATACTTCCCTCCCACAAGACAATCGGATTGTGAGCAACCATCACTTACTAGAGATTGGTTTAATCCATCTAGTTCTTAGCTGATGGGAGTGCCAGGGAATGTCTCGGGCCGGGAAAGGTCTCAGACTAGCCGATCCCCACACCAAATTATTTTTTGAATTGGTTCGCATCTTGCATTTTTTACAAACTTTAGATCATCCTATGGGGTATATCTTGGAAAATGTCGCAGCCTATAATGATCAAAGACCTACAGTTTTGGTTGATTATCAACGGATCGAACAATTAATTGGTCCGCCTCTTATTATTGACGCTGCTCGCTATCGTTCATTAGCACACCGGGTTCGCTCCAAATGGACAAACTTGATCGATATTGGTGGACTCCGTGAGGCCAACTTGTTAGTTCATCCTCCTCCTACAGATATTCAGGATGCCCTTCTTCCTTTCCATAAGGTGTAGCCTTGCATTCAAAAGGAGTGTCCCCCTAATTTCAATGTCAATGTCTTAGGTGAACCTCTCAAGATGCTTACACCTTAGTTTCTTACCCACATTCACATGCATTCTGTAATGACGGTCATGGCATGCTCCAAAACATTCATACCGGTGAGCTTGAAGAGCCCATCTGTACGGAACGAGAACACCTCATGCATTTCATTCCGAGCACTATAGCTGCATCATGCTATTTGACACAAGCACTACAGCCGCTCCTAGTCTTACAGAACTTTAAAGATGCACATTATTAGGTCGTGTCATAGACCCTCAGTCTTTATCTTTTGTTTTAGGTCTTGGGTTTGCAGCTGGTCGCCACTCTCAGACACATCCGTCTCAACCAGCTGGGGGGAGGGGAATGCATCACTAAGAAAACCTTTCCGTCCCACTCTCCAAGGGAAAACATTTCAATTTTTCCTATTTCCTTCTCCAATTCCACTAGTCCCATAGATCTCTATCTACGATTTTTTTAACCCTAGCTATATGTCCTGGTCTATTCCCGCATACATGGCGGTCGAATCTACAAGTTACATGCATATTCCACCCACTCCTCATTGGAGTATTGCTTTTCCAACACGTAGTTGGAATCATTCGGTTAATTGCCTTAAACAGACACCTATAGCTTATGAGACACCTATAGCTCACGAGTTATGTCAAACGCTTATCGCAGATGAGCAGTTGGCCTTTGCACAAGCCATGGAAGCTATGACAACCGAAATCTTGATGCTCCTAAATAGAAATTCGACACCAATCAAACAAAGGCCGAACAAGAGTTATTGAATAACGTATTTTTATGAAATTTTGATGCCTTTGCCTTTCTATGAACAATTTGGGTCGTCACACCGCTTATAAGATGTCGATAGATCTCGAAGATGACCGCCCCATATTTAAACTGAAACATCGTTTGTCAGAAACTGAATGGGAAATGGTGGGAAATGGTAGACAAGGGATGTGCTGAACTAGAGGCAGCTAGCCTAATCTAAATGGTAGACAAGGGATGTGCTGAACTAGAGGCAGCTAGCCTAATCTATCAGTCAGACTCCACATTTGCAGCTCCCACTGTCATGCCTTCGAAAAAGAATTCCGAAGGAAATTTTACTGAACGTCGAATGTGTGGTGATTATTGTGAACTAAATGCTAGAACGGTTCAAGATCGTCATCCTATGCCTCTTGCCGAAGAAATATTTGATCACGTAGGCTGAGCAAATTGTTTTAGTATCCTTGACCTCCGTCAAGGATTCAATCGAATTTAGATAGAGGAAAAGACCTGCATAAACCTACCTTTTGGGGTAGTGACGACAGATGGGAATGGGCTGTAATGCCATTTCGACTGAAAAATGCTCCGGGAGTATTTCAAAAAGTTATGGACTCCGTTCTTGGAGGTTGTAAGTTTGCTAGATGTTTCATCCTCGGCTACTATGGAAGAGCACGCAGCTCACATCGAATGGGTATTGACTAAATTAAAAAAGGTCGGATTAAAATCTCATCCAACGAAATGCACCTTTGGAGCCGAGGGAGTGCCTTACCTCGACAATTTTATCTCGGCTGTGGGGATCACTCCTCTCGAAAAAAAGGTAGAGTCAATCAGTAAATGGCCTGCTCCCACTGACCTCACAAGTCTGCGAGCCTTTCTCGGACTTGCTAATTATCATTGCAGGTTTGTATCTAATTTAACACCATCGCATCTTCGTTAAACGACCTTTTCAAGAAGGAAGTCGGGTTTATATGGGGTCTCGATCAGATTTCCGCATTTAAAAAATAAAAAACCACCTTGTGAAGCTCTCCTATTCTCCATCCTCCCAATCACAAACTCCCCTTTTGTCTCCAAACAGATTTTGGAAAACCCGGAATCTCTGCCATCTTAACACAAAGATAGTTGAGCGGAGAGGAATATGTAGTTGCTTACGCGAGTAGAAGCAATAACCAAGCTGAATCAAATTATAGTTGCTACGAAGGAGAGTGTATAGCCGCGGTTTGGGGAGTCGTTCACTTCCGCCAATATTTGTACGGAAAACCTTTCACACTTCTAACAAACCATCAGCCCTTGCATTTGCTGATGACTTATGATAAGCTTTCCATGAAACTAGCCCGATAGGCTTTAATTTTACAAGAATATGACATTGAAATCATTCACCGACCCGGTCTGCTTAGTCTAAATGCGGACGGGATTTCTCGAAATCCTTTGCCCCAAACAACGGATAACGGAGTTCGACTGGATTTCGACGACGACGAGGTTCCTGCCATGTTAGCGGGTTCTTATTTTACTTACTGTTTGGCCTCTATTCCGAACCCCAGTCCCGCCACACATCCTTGGCGTGATGTGCCTCTAATTTTTTTCCTATCCTCCCAGACCTTCAGGTCTGGCACTACCTATGATGAAGAAGACAGAGTGAAAAAGAGGGCCAAAAGTTACCTTTGCCTTGGAGGATCTTTAGTTCGGTTGTTGGCAGACGGAAGCCATAGGCACATTCCACGGCCTACTGAGCCTCTTTCTCTCATTGAGCAGATTCACACTGAGCTTGGTCACTACGGTACCAAGAGGACGTTAAGTCTAGTTCAGGCAAGATATTGGTGGCCACGAATGCAAGCTGATGTCGCTGCTATTCTACACAAGTGTGTCACTTGTGACCGTCTCCGATCTTCTTTCTCTAATTGGCGGACTACGCTCCAACCTCTACTCATTAGGGGTTTGTTTTATCGATGGTCGATCGATCTGGCCGGACCTTTTCCCATCTCACGTAGAGGGAAACAATATATCATGATTATGATCGAAAAATAAAGTAAGTGGGTAGAAGTCATAGCCCTGCCTCACAAGACAACTAAGTTAACCACTGCAGCTTTTAAGGAACATGTCTATATGAGATACGGTGCCCCAGCCGAGGTCCTTATGGATCAAGGTACAAAAATTTGGGGAGAATTTCAAGAGATGCTTGATGAGGCTCTCATCGATCATCGCCGTACTAGTCGCGATCACCCCCAGGCCGATGACCTGGCTGAACGGGCAGTCCAGACATTTAAGCGTGCTTTGCGTAAGCATTGCTTAGAGAAACACATTTCGGTTTAGGACGAGTCCCTCGGCTACATTACCATGGGAAATCGTATGTTAATTCACGCTAGTCTTCTTAATTTCAGCCCGTATTATATTTTATTTGGGCGACAACCGATGCTCGGTCGTAATATTCAGAAAGCTGCAAGCTTTCCACTTCCGCTGATGTCTGACTTTAATTTTTTGGAAGAACTCACTCGTCGTGCTTTGCTTTTTGCCCGTGAAATGCCCATGGGTTTTGATAACTTACAGATTACCCAGCATCGAGAAATCCTTCGGTTTGCCACCACTCGAAGCTGCCGTTACAGGCTGCAACAAAAGCCCTATCGGTTGGGAGACTATGTTTATCTTTGCAAGCAATCTTTCGACACTTTGGACACTGATGCTTTTGCACACATCCTATAGATCATCGAAGTGGATCCAAACGGAATGTTGGGATTACAAGGAGCGGACACACGGACTTTTTGAGAGCACTCCAAGAATTGTGCTCGATGTTACTTACCAGATTTGTCGCAAGATTTGGATCTTATGCGGATGTCGATACGGAGGCGACGGCATGTGCCTTTTGTCATCGATCGGACGGGGAAACTACCATGTTACTTTGTGATCATTGCAATCATGGGTTTCACATAGAGTGTTTGGTGCCACCATTGTTGGTTGTTCCGGATGGTCACTGGTTTTCCATGCATGTCGCGAGCTTCCAGTCAAGTTGGCCTCCTCCTCTGTCGGCTAAAGAGCTCGGGGGGGGGAATAAACCGACATAACTATAACCAGCTAAGTCGTTGACCTTTCTTTTTCTACCTTGCCTGTTATTATATTTATTCATTTTTCTCTTTCATGTCTTATTTCATTCATAATATATTTTCATCATTTGGGTTTAAGTGGAGCACCGCTGATGATATTGCATGCATCTTCACGTTATTTGACACATGCACGACAGATGTGATGCCGTATCACGTCGGCCATTTTAATTGTTTATATTTAGGTGTTAGGACGAAGAGCCGCCACACTAATTTGTATTTGGGTGCTATTTGGGTTTTGCACGACCGTACGAGTTGTTCAATACTACATATAGTTCGCGGGATTCCCGCGACGACTTGTACCGTACGACTTATTCTTTCAGGGATTTGCGGCGGTAGTGAATCGTGTCGTTTCACGTCGACCGTACTTAATTATTTTTCCCAGATTTCCGCCAACGACTCATTTCCGAATTTACGTTGGTAGAAATAAACTTATCGTACCATATATATCTTCCGCGATTTCCGCCGAGGGTGGATTCGATTATTTTACGTCGATCGTACAACTTACATTACCCGGAATTGCCGCTACTACATATTGGACCAGACCTTCGGCCCTTCCATACCTACTTTCATTTCCCAAAATCCAGGCCGACGACAATTTTGAATCATTTCACGCGAGGGGGCATCTCAATCGTCGATGCGAAAATATACAATTTCGAAAGGTGATATCTAAACCATTGACGCGTGTGACAAAGAAAGCGACTATCAGTTTTGACGAAGCGACACGATTGGACCATTTTAAGTCGTGAACCATTTGGAGGTTCACGCATTCACATTTAGATAGGAATGGTTTAAATCCGTAGGTTATAGATTCTGTAACGTAGGGGAAAGGATTTCGGCCTCCTATTGGTTGAATCCAAACTAGACGCAAATACTTACATAGCACGCTGTACTATGATTGGCATGTTTTCGCTAAGAGTAGTTATTGTTACTTAGTTCATTTTAGATCATTTCCTGCACACAATTTTCAAGTGCAGGAATTATTTATTTTCAGTATTGAGGATTTTCTACATCCATCTTTTTATTTGTAAAATGGCCCGGACAGCTTAGAGGCGATTTTCTGCCTTTGCGTGAAGTGTCTAGTTTATGTTACATTATCAATCTCTTGTAAAGCCTTACATATTAATCTATACGGCTTTGGCCAAGACCTACACGATTTCCTTTCACTTTCCTTGTCCTTTTGAGTGGATTTTGACCGCGATCTCACAACACAAACTTCTTTTCCCCGGCTATGGCTGAATTTTAATTAGTGTGGAAGTTGCATGTTGGGATAATCATTTTGTTGTTTTTTATTTCTTGTGATTGTGTATTTATTTCGTTTTAGGCTTATGCGCATCTTTTGAGTTTGGTTATCTCCAACCTCATAAGTGTTGGGCATATTGACATTTTAAGTTTTTATTTATTTTTCTCGGTTGTTTATGTTTTGAAGTATTTTATTTAAGCATAAATTCAGATTATCCTCGATAAGATAACTCTTGCAAGGAATATAAATAGACCGTGGGGCCTAGTGGTCTTCCATCAGCTTAACCGACCTAACCATAACCAGCTAAGTCGTTGAACTTACCTTTTCTCCCCTCCTCCCTCTCTCTCTCTCTCTCTCTCTCTCTCTCTCTCTCTCTCTCTCTCTCTCTCTCTCTCTCTCTCTCTCTCTCTCAGCTTTTGAGAGAGTATCATGTCTACTTCTACTACTACTGATGATCCTCCACCTGCACCGGTGGTTGTAGAACATTATGTTCTAGGTTTATCTACCCTAAACCTCGGCAAAGGGCTAGGGTGAGTGTATAAAACTAATAAGTTATGGTTCCATTATAATACAGGTGCCCTATGTGTCTTTAAAGTCTCTAGAGCAGAGGAGTTGAACGCAGGGGAATCCGAGTAGTAGGTCCAAGGGGACGTCACTTCCGATTTCTGCAGAAAGCTGCAAAGGTTGTAAACAGAGAGCGATCAGACCTGTTTTATCGGAAACCAAATCCTAGATAGAGGACCAAAAACTCTGGCCAATAAAAGATCACGACAGATCGTGTCAAACAAGTGATAAGGTCAAAAGTGATGGAAGAGATATCGAGGAAGGCAGAAGACTCCTTAAGCACGGGAAAGTCAAAGGAAGCAAAAACAGTTCAGACACAAACCATGCAGAAGATGCTATCAAACCCAACTTGTCTTTTGCTAAAAGGACCAAGCTATCCAAGATAATCCTCCAAACATGCTATCAAAATGGAACAATAATCAAAGATTTTATCACTCATTTTTCTAACCTATTAGACAAAGCAAAGACAATAGGCCTAGTTTTCTCAGTGGCCACAAAGATTTGTTGATTGATTCTCTCACTTTTGCAGTTCACAAATGTCCTCACCTTGTTGAACGAGCAAAACTCGAAATCAGTGTCATGCTGCATCTCGTCGGCCATTTTAATTGTTTATATTTAGGTGTTATGACGAGCAGCTGCCACACTAATTTGTATTTGGGTGCTATTTGGGTTGTGTTGGAGTGTACGAGTTGTACAATACTACATATAGTTCCCGCGATTCCCGCGACAACTTGTACCGTACGACTTATTCTTTCCGAGATTTTCGGCGACAGTGAATCGTGTCGTTTCACGTCGACCGTACTTAATTATTTTTCCCAGATTTCCGCCAACGACTCATTTCCGAATTTACGTTGGTAGAAATAAACTTATCGTACCATATATATCTTCCGCGATTTCCGCCGAGGGTGGATTCGATTATTTTACGTCGATCGTACAACTTACATTACCCGGAATTGCCGCTACTACATATTGGACCAGACCTTCGGCCCTTCCATACCTACTTTCATTTCCCAAAATCCAGGCCGACGACAATTTTGAATCATTTCACGCGAGGGGGCATCTCAATCGTCGATGCGAAAATATACAATTTCGAAAGGTGATATCTAAACCATTGACGCGTGTGACAAAGAAAGCGACTATCAGTTTTGACGAAGCGACACGATTGGACCATTTTAAGTCGTGAACCATTTGGAGGTTCACGCATTCACATTTAGATAGGAATGGTTTAAATCCGTAGGTTATAGATTCTGTAACGTAGGGGAAAGGATTTCGGCCTCCTATTGGTTGAATCCAAACTAGACGCAAATACTTACATAGCACGCTGTACTATGATTGGCATGTTTTCGCTAAGAGTAGTTTTTGTTACTTAGTTCATTTTAGATCATTTCCTGCACACAATTTTCAAGTGCAGGAATTATTTATTTTCAGTATTGAGGATTTTCTACATCCATCTTTTTATTTGTAAAATGGCCCGGACAGCTTAGAGGCGATTTTCTGCCTTTGCGTGAAGCGTCTAGTTTATGATACATTATCAATCTCTTGTAAAGCCTTACATATTAATCTATACGGCTTCAGGTAAGACCTACACGGTTTCTTTTCACTTTCCTTGTCCTTTTGAGTGGATTTCGACCGCGATCTCACAACACAAACTTCTTTTCCCGGCTATGGCTGAATTTTAATTAGTGTGGAAGTTGCATGTTGGGATAATCATTTTGTTGTTTTTATTTCTTGTGATTGTGTATTTATTTCGTTTTAGCTTATGCGCATCTTTTGAGTTTGGTTATCTCCAACCTCATAAGTGTTGGGCATATTGACATTTTAAGTTTTTATTTATTTTTCTCGGTTGTTTATGTTTTGAAGTATTTTATTTAAGCATAAATTCAGATTATCCTCGATAAGATAACTCTTGCAAGGAATATAAATAGACCGTGGGGCCTAGTGGTCTTCCATCAGCTTAACCGACCTAACCATAACCAGCTAAGTCGTTGAACTTACCTTTTCTACCTTGCCTGTTGTTATATTAATTCATTTTTCTCTTTCATGTCTTATTTCATTCACAATATATTTTCATCATTTGGGTTTAAGTGGAGCACAACTGATGATATTGCATGCATCTTCACGTTATTTGACATATGCATGACATCAATGGGAGTGGGCAAAGTGGTGGAGGTGCTGCTTGAAATCAAATCCAACACCGCAAACGTGTCCGAAGTTGACAAAAACGTTGATGGCTCTGACTGTTCATCTACAAGTGGAACGTAAGCAGAAGGTAAGGTCAGACAGTCATATCAAATCACAAAAATGAGGAGGCTAACACTAAGCACAATGAGAAGCCTAACTTCATCGAGGTATAACGCAGCTTGCACACAGAGAGTGGAGACAGCCAAAGAGACAAGCAAACTTATCGAGGCAGATCCAAACCTCTACAAAAATGTGCGACAAAAGAAGGATGCTGTGACCCAATCTCAATCAAGCAGATCTCGACAGATCTGGGAGGAGTAGCTTACCAAGCAGCGGGTGCAAAAATCGGACAACAAGTTGCAAATAGAGAGGATAACGTTTGCGGCAGCGAAGCCACAATGAATGACAACTCCAACAAAGTCAAGCGGGTGCAGTCAAAGGATGTGAGAAAAAGTGGCAAAAAAATCAGCACCGAATGGAAACTGATGGACAAAGACCTAAGGCATTCTACAACAAAACTTGAACGGTAAGCAGTCAGCCATTAGACAAAGAGCAAGAAAATAAAATTTATGTTTAGATATAACAAAGAGCATGTACTCCAAAACACTGCGGGAGATCGGAAAAGTGAGTGGGACAAGGAAAGAGGAGAGGGGGAATAGAAACTCACAAAGAAATTGCAAAGCGATCAGCAATATGCAGATCCATCAATTTTGAGAGTTGCAAAATGATCCGGTCACTTAAGCTCCACCTCTACACCCAGATTCAAGCGCGGAATCGAGAGTGTCAAGTATGGGCTCCATTGCCACACACAATTTGCAGATCCAAAGAAGCTAATCTAGATACTACTGACTCCAAGTTTATATAAACCCAAATGATTGACCCTTTGATAATCATAACTCTATTACAGCTTCACCCGCTGTGAAATAAGACTTTCTGTGTGCTCAGTTCCACCACAGAATGCAAAGTTAGAATATTATTTTTAAATAACATTCCCCACTTTGACTTTCCCTTCAAAATGCAGCCACCCTGGTAGGAAAACACTTTGACTGAATACACCCTTGTGTAGCGTGGACTCTTTTGAATCCCAAGCAAAAAAATCAATGAATTTGGTCAAATGAGTTGATAGTTATGGCTTGCCAAAGTTAGCGTTTTATACAAGATTACTCTACGGGAGAGAGGGGTCTTCCTACAAAATTGTCTAAGTCCTAAATCCCTCTCTAAACCCTATACTACTAGAGAATGGCACCAATCAGATTACAGTGTCGTACAAAAAAGTACAGGTACTGAAGTACTTTCCGTACGGCTATCGTACGGCATGGGCAAATGTCAACGCCTACCATACCCGAATTTGTTCTCGTATTCTAAAGAGATGCCGCAAGCTAATGTGGTTGAGCCACGTGTCACTTGACGTGGCGATGACCGAAAAACGCCAAAGCGCTCATTCGGCGATCTTTGCATCTTTCGCGGCCGTTCGATCAAGATCGACATTCAATTGCAGCCGTCGAAACAAATGCGCGGTGTTTATTTAGCGAAGTACCGTACGCATATTAAAACTGTGTCTATGTTACATGTCTGTTTGCATCGTTAAATGAATTCATGTTATTGCACGTCTTTAATAATTATCAAACTATATATATATATATATATATATATATATATATATATATATCAGCATTGGTCCTAGTCTATAAGATAAGGCTAACGGCTACAGGTTACTTGACTTACGGTAGGTGTCAGGATCAAATCCTGAGTCGGTCAAATACCTATTTTGGTAAATCTACTAATTTCTACTCTTGTCTCTCTAGAAGGCCTAAGCAGCCATGGCTGTAACTCCCTATCCAGCCTTCAATGACTACATCAAGTGTGGGGGCTAAGAGAAGGGAGTTAGAGGCAGAGTGCCTTGCTCTTTTTCTATCCTAATACAAACCTAGATAATACAAAAATATCAATATCAAGCGGGTCGAAACTCAATGACCAGTCACAAACAAAGCGAAGCGGAAATGATTAAAAGTCCAAAGGAGAAACAAGAAAGCTTAAAACAAAAATTGGACATATCACAGACAAAGGCATAAAAGGCAATAGGGCGGTTGGAGGTATAAAGCAAAATCCCAAACCGAGAATAGCAAGGAGACCCTCACAAGCAAAAGTGTGAAAACTTACCAATCTATTGGAAACAAAGTTCGCAGAAGCATAGGGAGCTCAAAAATCAAAAAAAGCCAAAGGGCCATAGTAAGCTGTCACGCGGTCATCCACGGGAATCGTATCGACCACGGCAGAACCGTCAATTTACAAATCGGAAACCGACAAGGAGGTCAAAAAACCGATCCAACATAGATGGTAACGCATGGGAGCACGTAGAGGGGCAAAAAGGGAATGCAGGGAATTGGGGTGCAATTCTCAACAAGCATGACAGATGTCACCAAGAATATTGATGCTAACAAACTAAAGCTCATCATCAAAAAAAGGAAGGAGAGCTGAAAAGAAATTAAGAAGAGCAAGGAAATCAAATCATCACTAAAGATGAAAATGACGACAGAACGCTCCACGGATCAAACACTACCCTCACCAGCAGAGAGTTCCAAGTTCACTTTATCAATCGAAATCAGAAACCGCAAAGGTGGACAAGACCCAAGTGTCGAAGAGGACAAAGGTCTTGCAAAACCATAGAAAGAGGTGTTAGAATTTCCAAAAGTAGAAATTAACATACCGTTGAAAAAAATGTTAGAGCAATAGAATGTGAAACTAACACAAAGGCATTCAGATTAGAGGCTGACAACTAGAGATACAAATCCAAGGTAGCTGTAGAAAAGGGAAAGTCTGAATCAAATTCAAATGCTAAAAGCTCTAAGACTAATAAACTTAGACAGAGCAGGGCAAATGAGGGGAGAGATGGGAACTCACCATCGAAGAAATCGAGCGAGGAGGAACCGAGATGCGAGCGAAATACTGGAGCACTCACATCCTTTGCCGAGACCTCCAACAAAGAAGACATTGGATGTCTTCAAGTAAATTGAAACAATGGGATATTTGCATAACAAAAGAGGAGAAAAAGAGGAGTCAAAAATTGTTACTACAGAAAAAACCGGAGGAGAGAAGACATTTGCATGAAAGAAAAAACCTCAAAAATAGGAACTTCGGCAAAACTCGTAAAAATGAAACTAACCCTCCAATCTCCACAAAATAAGAATGCCAACAGTAAACGGACAATTTCACCGGAATTCACCAAAATAGAAACGAGAATGCAGCGATTGTGGGAGTGAACATTGATCCGAGCTCCTAAATAGTGTCCAACCTTTCAAAAATTGAGGCCAAATCTGCACAAGGAAACAACATGCTAGATTTTCAGGCCAAGAAAATTCCAAGGCCCTATAAGGAGGTATTGTTAACCCTAAATAGCAATACATTAGGTAGTAGAAAATTTTAAAGGAGGGAGATGGGAGACTTACCAAAATTTGGGAGGACATTTAACCTCGTCAAGTCCCACACTCGGGCAACGGGCGAAGCTCAGTCATGCAGCCCATGGAAAAAAACTTGTAAAGACAGATCACATTGGAAAGCGTCAGTGGGTTAGAAGGAGTCCGAAGAGAGAAACTAACATTTATGTTTGAAGTCGGACCCTACAAAAAATACCAAATTGTACCAGCAACAACAGCTGCAAAAAACACGACCTCATCTCAGGCTTCAGCTAAAGGAGAAAGGGAGATCAGATGCTTAACCATTGAACCTCGAAAAGGAAAAAAAAGTCAATCTTACCTCAAGTATCCGCAAGACAAGAAGGGAGAAGCCCTGGGTCTCCACTAGACGAAGGTCACCACCTAGAATGCGCAATAGAAGGCGTGGTCGAGATAAAAGGGAAGAAGTTCTATAACTCTAAGTCCCTTAGCAAACTCATATTTCAGTGATTATAAGAGGAAGAAAGCTTGAAAGATAACTTTGAGGGAAAAGAAAACCTAAGTCAAGAAAATACTCTAAGTCATGGTAGGCTAAGGGATAGAGGGAGTCTAAACTATTACACCCTACACTATGACATAAGAGAAAAGGACTTAGAAGAATTTAGAGGAGAAAAATTCAAGAAATGAAAGGAGAAACCTAATTGTAAAGTGTACCTTGAGCGCATCACACTATATGGACGCGACAAAGGGTGTACATGTAACTTTGTGAGCAAGCGACGATGGCGCAAACAAAAGTATGGTCGCACATTTTGAGCGAAGTCATCGCGGCCACACGTTAAGCATTGAATGATCGAAATTGGTCGAGCGACGATTATTTCATCATGCGACGTTTCACGAACGAAAAATACGATCACCCACTTTGAGCGACATCATCGCGTCCACAAATTAACATACCGAACGATGTAAATTGGTCAAGCAACGACAATCTTATCATGCAACACTCTGCGACGTCGAAATAGGTTCACTTCGCGTCAGTGAAATCAACGATTCCGGTTCACCAAGATTAATCGAATCTTGGATTTTGACAATCTGACGATTGAAAGGGATTACATGCCAAGTAATCCGATTGAGAAGTCAATAACAAAAGACAAGGTCACCAATGGCGCAATTCCTTTAAACGACACATGACTCATTTCAGTTCACGAACGAATGACCACGATTTTTAAGACCACAGGTGGTCCAAACGGACAAATTTCCTACGCAATGCAGAATCTTTGAAGTACTAACAAAATCGGATTTTTCTGGATTCACCGGGGTACTCAATGTACGAGTATAGTACCATCAAAGCGCCAAGCCATAACCGATTCAACGAAATCTAGGAGTGCGGCAAATATCGACACGAGCTCGAGTGAGAGTGTTGATTTTGGACAATCTCGACCGATATTATGTACAAAAATCAGATCGCCGATATTGTACGGACGTCAGGATCGAATTGTACGGAATCGAGAGACAATTCCACGATACATACTTTATTGCACAACTGACGCATTTTTGGGCGCAGCCACCTACGGCTGACATTGTGTATTTTGGCGTCTAGTGATTCGACCACATCGTGCACACATTTCACATTCACATTGGAGTGCACATGTACAAATAGAGACCATTGCATAGGTAAAGATTTATCTCTCTCACACAACATAACACAGTATAGCAAGTTGTTTAGGCAACGTTGTTTAGCACTTTATTCATACAAAACACGTTGTACAAAGAGATCACAAATATCAAAATGATGAGACATTTCAGATTATAAGAGGAGAATCCAATTTTATTCAGATAGGGAAATGTCTAAGAGACAATTGTAATTTCTACCACTTGTAATTCCATATAAAGTTGCCGAAACCTACCTCATCTATTGTTTAAATCTATTACTTCTCCTATCTCTAAACTCTTGTGAGCCATATAACGGCACCCCTTCCCAGTGTCTGTTCTAGGTTTATCTAACCTAACAATCGGCTAGGGGCTATGGTGAGCGCCTAAAACTAATATCTCTCTCTCTCTCTCTCTCTCTCCTCTCCTCTCCTTTTTTTCGTTTTCCTCCTCCCCTCCTCCTCTCCTCCTCTTTTATTTTCCTACTCTTCTCTTCCTTCTCAGGCTTCATCAGCCATAAAATAACTTGCAAATGTCAACCCAAATCGATTAATATGAATAACTTACTTAGGAAAGAGAGATCTTAGTTAATAGATTGAATTATGAATTACAAGTTTATGCTCTCTGAAGGTTGCATATTGTGACTCCTTAAAATGACTCATAAGAAATACAAGTTAATGATTTCTTTAAGAGTTTAGTTGATGATTTCTTGAAAAGTTTAGTTGTCTTATATACACGTT
>JBBHKE010000691.1:164671-175120 GCA_037447655.1 Zygnema cylindricum | reverse complement strand
GTTAGATTAAGCCAGCTGTACGGCGGGCTGCTCACCGACGGTTGGCAATGTTAGATTATGCCATCCGTATGGCGGTTTGCACACCGACGGGTGGCAATGTTAGGTTACGCCAACCGTACGACGGTCTGCACATCGACGGTTGGCAATGTTAGAGTATGCTAGCCGTACGGTGGTCTGCACACCGACAATTGGCAATGTAAGATTACGCCATCCGTACGCCGGTACGCGCAGCACCATTACATTGTGCCAGCGGTACGACGGTCTGTATTGCGGATGGTCGCACGAGAGCGTTATATTGTGTCAGTCGTACGCGTGTCCGTACTGCGGACGGACGGAATAAATCAGTCCGTACTGCGGACGGTCGCACGGGAGCGTTACATTGTGCCAGTCGTACGTCTGTCCGTACTGCGGACGGACGGAAAAAATCAAAGACAGACGGAAAAAATCGAAGACATCGAAGACAGACACACCGCCTACGCTTGTATAAGGTTTCGCAGAGGGACAAACATTGGTCCTTTATTTATATACTGATGCGCAGCGGTGTTTGCGGGGTTGTATTAGCGACGCCGACCATCCAATGGGATGCTTCGTTGTGCGCATATGTTACCGAGGGAGTTTGCCGAATCAAATCGATGCGCAAGACTTTTTACAATTTGCCGTACATGTTTGTAATTTTTCACTATGGTACAATAGGGACAATTTGGTTGAGGGTAACCTTCCATTAGGTGAAAATTAGGGTTGTTTATTGGAGAAAGAACCCTTCCGTACTAGACTGTACTGTTTTTTTATATTTTTCTAAAGATGTTTCCTAAAAATTCGTTAAGATTCTCTAGACTTTTTGGCGAAAAACTCCTACCGTCCAATTTTGAATTCTAGACGCAAACGCCCCTTTTATCCAGTTCCTAGCTAGTCTCCTCTGACTGTCCTCAGAGGACACTTAACCCTTACTGGATGTGTCTAATGGTCCACTTGTAAAATCAGGTTTAAAATCATAGTCGATCCACGACAGATGTGAAGCTATAAACTTACATGTGGCAAATGGCCTGTACCGTCAGACATCATAGCCAACTTGTCCGACGACAAAATCTTGGTTGTAGGACATCCAGTCACGCCTCCTTCATAAATGTGCCCTATCAAGTTGGTATAGCGATAATGCATTCACGTATAAAATGGTACATTGTAACAGTAATAGCTGATCGAACTTGTTCGTAAAGGGGTTTTAGGTGGTATGATTATAGAGTACTAAAATTGGTAGATGTCCGCGAAAGAATCACGCGATTTGGAGTTATATATCAAAAGTTATAGCGATGGGTGTATTTAGGCGACAACGCGGGGTCTAAATAACAAGTGGGTATCATTGAAACGGGTTATGGGTCTAATTAGTACCGAAATTTCGCGTGCACGTTTCATAAAGTTCTAATGAAACGGTTGGTACGCACGATGGTTGGTTTCATACAATTTTTAGTACGAAACGTCACTTTCACTTTATGGAATTTCGTGGGAAGTTTCACGTGCGAAATTTGCGACGCACGTTCGTGCGAGGTCGCGTTTCGTTTGGCGCACACTTTTGCACGTAAATGTTACGTAGTAAAACGTAGCGTTTGATTGGTTAGAAATGCTACGTAGTTAGTAAGAGATTTTGCACGTTTTTGCGTTGCTCAGTTTGAGTCCGTGCTGATCAATGATTGGCCCAAGTAAAACGGATTCAACTGAGCGTTGACTCTGGCCTGGCGAATCCACGACGATGATGGATAAATAGTGAAGTCTAAGAGTAGAGTAAATATATTTTCCTTTTGAAAAGTTTGTGGAAATTCAGACTGATCTTGGTCTTGAGCGATTAAAACCAAATTGGAGCATTAGCATTTTGGCATTTAAATCTCTTACAAACTAAGTAGTATTTTAGTAGTTAAGAGATATAATTATTAAGAGTGGAGAGTAGAGGAAAACACTCTAATATAAGAAGGGTTGAGCCACGAGGGCAGGAGACCAAGCTAATGTTATGTGGACAAAAGCTTCTTCTAATTTAAAGTTTATCCTTATGTGAGTGCTTTCCAATGTGGATGTGTATTTTCCAATGTGTATAATGTGTGGTTGAAATTGATTGAAGTAATGGGATTTTTTGAGAGGTTAGAAATCCTATTACATATGGTATCGGAGCTTTGGTTAGAAACCAATGAGAAGTTTGCTCACTCGAATATCGACTGCCGTGACCAGCGAGGGTGCTCTAACCTCTATCGGTAGAACCACAATGTAAAGTGGTAGGGGATTGGAGGGAAACTGAGTGATCACACTGCCAGCGGCCGCTGATTAGATGTGGGGCGTGCTCAGGTCCTAAGGACTAAGGCGGGGTGGGCAGTGTAGCCACCGCTGAAACTCACTCCAATTACCTAGAGGCCAAAATAACTTGCCTTCTCCTAACAATGATTCATGTGTAGAGGGAGGCTTGAAGCCATGAAGGGTGAGGATGTGAGGATTAGAGAACAAAAGATCCTGATGTAGTGGGAAATGGGAAATATGCTAATGGTGGAGAAGGAGAGTGGAACACTTTACTTCTTCAAGAGCAAAGGAGTCCAAAAATGACTTAAAACTTTTCAAACCCTAAATTGTCACCTTTGAGAGCTTTTCAATATTGTTGTTGCAAAATTTGTGGGGAATTTTGTACCTTTTTGCATCAATGTTTGGGAAATTGAAGAATTGAATTTGCACTAATTTACTTTCAATGTCTTATTGATTTCTTAGATTTTAATATTTTTCAAAGGATTTGTGAAGGTGGAGAAGTTTTGGATTGGAGCAATTAGTGGACTTCAAACCCGCACCAAATTTCTTTGGGAAATTATATTATATCTTTCTTTTTACTCGATTTCATTTTTGTGATAATGGCAAATTCTGCATAGAAACGTGAAATGGGAAATGCCTTGAATGTTTTGAAGAAACGTATTGTGAAATTGGTAAAAAGATTTAATAATCATATTGCTGTTGTGGATGAAACAATTTTTGAATTGAAAAGTGAATTCAAAGTTGTTTAGGAAAATGAGAATGTTTTAAATGACAAATTGGATGAGCTCATTAACTTAATTCAGACCAAGAATGATGTTAATGACTAAAAGGGTGAGAGTAGTAAAAGGAATGCTAGTTTTAGGGAGGATGATCACGATAGACCTAAAAAGATAAGAGATCTAAAATTGTCTATTAGTGAGGCACCATCGTTTGATAGTAAGAAGATTGATGAGTTGGATGCTTGGATTTTTCATATGGAGTATTATTTGGAATCTAGGAACTGTGATTGTGATGATTACACTTCTTTTGGTGTTAGCTCTCTGAAAAGTGATGCTCAAATTTGGTATTACACTCAGACGAGGTCTAATTTAATTTTTGATAATGCTGATTAGGAAACTTTTAAAACCGCGATCAAATCGCGTTTCTTGTCTGTCAATTATAAATCCAGAATGGAAAAAAAGTGGTTGAACTGTAAGCAGACTGGATCTGTGAACGATTAAATTGTGGAATTTGACTCATCTAGCATTCATGTTATAGGTTTGACTGATGAAATGGTTCGGTTGCATTTCTTGAACTATTTGAATCATATACTGAAATCAGAACTGAAACATCAAAAATTTATTAATTTGAAAGAATTACAAGATAAGTCATTGGAATTAGAGGATCAATTGGGGTATAATCGTGAAACTCGATCACTCAAGGGAAATTTCAATGAAGTATCGGAGTGGGGTGAGGAGGAATTTGAGGAAGAAGGTTTGAATGCAAGTCTGGTTAATAGGCATAATATCTTCAAGGGAAATCAGATGGGTGGACAGGGTGTTAATGCAGGAAACAAATTTCAAAATAGAGAAGGCTACATTAAGAGTCCTAAACCGAGCATTAACGCTCAAAAACCTAATTGTATCATTCCCACATGCACTATTTGTCAAAAAAGAGGTCATAGGGCATCTGAATGTGCACAACTGAAAAATTTTGCTGTTATAACTGTGGAGAGGGGGGACATTTCAGCACAAAATGCACAAAACCGAAAAAAAAAATCACTTGTTTAAAATGCGGAGGTCTAAATCATTACGCTAAGGACTGTACAGATAAGGGATCTCTTAAAACAGTTGATGTCAGTGAAGGTCTTCATGAACATATTGCATTATACTTAGCTGAACAGGAAGCCCATGAGGTGTGAAACGAAAAAGACTAGCTGAAAGTCCTCAGTTGAGTCGACCATATCTAGAGGTTAAAGAGTTAACTCTGGAGGGCAAGCTAATAAATGGAAAGGCTAGGAGAGCTGAATTTATTATGATGCTAACTACACTCCATAGTTTGAACAATCCTTCTGATGAAATTCTTAACAACAGACCTATGTTATGATAGTTAAGTAACGATGACACCAGACACAGTTTGATCAGATTTGAGTCTTGAGTGGAACGAAAACCATTGAGAGTTATGGTAGATTCAGGTGCTACACATAATTTTATTTCACATAAGTTTGTTGAGGAAAATAAAATTCCTACAGTCATAAGGGAAAAACCTTTACATGTTCAAGTGGCGAATGGTAATAAATCCACATTTGATTTACAAACTGACACAATAAAAGTTAAAATCCAGGGTCATAAAATGAAAGTTGTGTGTGAAATAATGAATTTGGGTAGTGTAGAGCTAATACTGGGAAAGCCTTGGTTAATTGAACATAACCCTCAAATTAATTGGGAAACCAACACCCTGAAAATGAAGTCTAAAAACGGTTGGAAGGTTTTAGAAGCATTTCCTTCGAAGAAGTTGCCTAAGAATCATATAAATAATATAACCAAGTTGGGAGAAGAAGGTTTGATTTCTGCTAAACAATTTAAAAAGCAATTAAAAGATAAAACAAATCATGGTTTCTTGTTATTAGTAACTGAGGCAGTTACTGATGAAGGGGGGGGAGAAAACACTAACATTGATGTTATTCCTAAATCAGACACCACTAAAACTCTTCAAAAACAAAAATCTGATTTTTTAACTGACATTAATACATCAAATTTTTCTTTTAAAGATTTCATTTTTGAATTTAGAGATGTTTTCCGAAGTGACTTACCCTTAGGAAGGCCACCTTCCCGAGATGTGGAACATGTTATTGATCTGATTAACCTAGATGTAATCCTCATGTCACTGGAATTTATAAGCATAGCGTTTTTGAGCAGGAGGAGTTAAAGAAACAGATCAAGGAGCTTCTGGAAAAATGACATATTCATCCTTGCAAATCATCGTATGGAGCGACAGTTCTCTTCGTAATAAAGAAGGACGGAAAGTTGAGAATGTGTGTAGACTATCGTAGTCTTAACAAGATTACGGTGAATGATAAGTATCCGTTACCTTTAATTTATGATTTAATAGATTGTTTGAAAGGCGCTATTTTTTTTTTTAATTGATCTGCGTAGTGGCTTTAATCAGGTGCCAATTAGAACTGAAGGTGTTGATAAAACTGCTTTTTGAACTAGGGTCGGTCATTATGAATGGATAGTGATGCCATTTGGTTTGACTAATGCACCACCTACTTATCAAAGATTAATGAACCAAATTTTTTCAAATTATATCGATCAGTTTGTTCAGGTGTTTATAGATGATATTTTAATTTACAGCGAATCTAAAAAACAACATGTAACTCATCTAAGGAAACTGTTAGAAAGGTTAAGGGAAAGAAAATTATATGGAAAATTGTCAAAATCAAGTTTTCTTAAAAGGGAACAATTATTTTTGGGACACATAGTTAGTGGGGAACGTGTTAAAACACATCCATCCAAAATCACTGCAATCTGAAATTGGAAGCAACCGACTAATGACACGGAAGTTAGATCATTTTTGGGATTGGCCACTTATTACGGGAAATTTATTAGGATTTTCAGTATGATCGCCGCACCTTTGACAGATTTATTACGGGAGAAGGAGACGTTTGTGTGGGGAGCTGATCAGGAAAGCGCATTCGAATAACTAAAAGTGAAGTAGACCTTTGCCCCTACACTGGTGTATCATGATCTTGCTGGGGAATTTGAAGTTTTGATCACTACAGATGCATCTAATAAATGTCTAGGTGCAGTTATAAGTCAAAAATTTGGTAAACACTTTCATTTTATTGCTTTTGAGTCCAAAAAATTTAATGATGCTGAAAAGAACTATCCAGCATAGGAAAAATAATTACTTGCAATTGTTCATACATTGGTGAAATGGCGTTTTTATTTGCATAATAAATAATTTACAGTTCACTGTGATAATAAGGCACTCTCCTATTTACATATATTAAGTGATGCACAGATTATGACTGGCGGACAAGTTAGGTGGATGCAGAAATTAGCATATTTCAAATTTAATGTTAAACATATTCCTGGAAAGACAAATGTTGTCGCGGATCCTTTAAGTAGATGTTTTTAAATAAGTGTGATGGTTCGGGATGAATTGTTTTTAAATGCTGTTAGAAATGGTTATGATAAAGATCCTTATTTTGCTGTGATTTGCAATAATATTTCGGGAGGGAATTCTAACCCATTGAAAGAGAGGCATGTCAAAAACTTTAGAATAGAAGATGGTTTACTGTAATTGCGAACAGAGGATAGGTTATGCATTCCTGAAATGGGAGACTTAAGAAAACAACTTTTATAACAAGCCCATGAGCATTTAGGATATCTAAGTCGAGATAAAACTCTTAGTCGGTTGCAAAGTAGATTGTTTTGGCCAGGGATGGCAAAGGAGGTGTCGAAACACATGGAAAGTTGTGACCCTTGCCAACAGAGTAAATCTAGTAACCACAAACTTAAAGGTATCTTAAAACCTTTATTTATCCCCGAAAGACCATGGGAATCTGTCAGTATGGATTTTATTGTCAGATTACCAGCTACATCTAGAAGAAATGACAATATCATGGTCGTAGTCGATAGGTTCAGTAAAATGGCAATCTTTATCCCTTGCAAAACTACTCATTCAGTTGTAGATATTGCAAAGTTATATTTTGAGAACGTGGTCAGCTATCATGGAGTCCCTCTGTCTATTGTCAGTGATAGGGATTCTAAATTTACGTCTGCATTTTGGAAAGAACTGCAGCAAAATTTAGGCACTGAATTAAAAATAAGTACCTCTTATCATCCTTTCACAGATGGACACACAGAAAAGATGAACCGTACACTGGAAGAAATGCTTATGACTGTTTGCAGTGGAGTTTAGAACACATGGGAATCTAAACTGCCATTAATGGAATTTGCATACAACTCATGTAAACATGCTTAGTACAAGATTCTCACCGTTTGAAGTTGCATACAGATACCAATGGAGAGTAGTATTAGACTTAATAACATGGGTCACTCAAGAGAATAGGGGTTGTGGAACGGAATTTTGGGAATACATTCAAACGGTTTGGAAAACAGTCTAGGATGCATTACTGGAGGCACAAAGGGGCAAGAATTAAATGCTAACCGCAAAAAGGGTGATTGGGTGTTACGCACAGGTGACAAGGTTTGGCTTTCTACAAAGCATTATAGGTGCAAGATCGAGGGACAATCGGATACTACAGGGAAATTTGCTCCTAAGTACATTGGACCATTTACTGTAATCCATGTGATATCGTCAGTTATTCCCAAATTAGACTTTCTGCCTTCAACAAAAAATTCATCCAGTAATACACATCAGTTAATTGAAACCAGGGAATCTTTGACCAACAGAAGGAGAATTGGAATTGAATCCCTTAATAATTATAAAACCTGAAGTCCACAGAGGGTAATAAATTAGGTTGGTCAACGGTTCAAAATCGGCAATACTATATTTTGGCAAGTACACAATCTAGGAAGGCCAGAAGATGAGTTGACTTTAGAAGATAAAAATTCTGAGTTTTTACAAAGGTATTGGAGGGATAATAACATAGAAGTCATGTCTTGAGAATGAAAGGTGTTTTAACTGTGGTAGTTAAAAATAAAGAGGGGATGATGTAACAGTAATAGCGGGTCAAACTTGTTCGTAAAGGGGTATTTAGGTATTATGATTATAGAGTACTAAATTTGATAGACGTCCGCGAAAGAATCACGCGATTTGGAGTTATATATCAAAAGTTATAGCGATGGGTGTATTTAGGCGACAGCGTAGGGGTATAAGTAATAAGCGGTTATCATTGAAACGGGTTAAGGGTCAAATTAATACCGAAATTTCGCGTGCACGTTTCATAAAGTTCTAATGAAATGTTTAGTATGCACGGTGGTTCGTTTCGTACAATTTTTAGTACGAAACGTCACTTTCACTTAAGGAAATTTCGTAGAAAGTTTCGCGTGCGAAATTTGTGACGCACGATCGTGCGAAGTCGCGTTTCGTTTGGCGCGCACTTTTGCACGTAAATGTTACGTAGTGAAACGTAGCGATTGATTGGTTAGAAATGCTACGTAGTGAGTAAGATATTTCGCACGTTTTTGCATTGGTCAGTTTGAGTCCGTGCTGATCAATGATTCACCCAGGTAAAACCTGTTCAACGGAGCGTTGACTCTCGCCTGGCGAGTCCGGGGCGATGATCGATAAATAGTGAAGTCTAAGAGGAGAGTAAACATCTTTTCCTTTGGAAAAGTTTGTGGAAATTATGACTGATCTTGGTCCTGGGCGATTAAAACCACATTGGAGCATTGGCATTTTGGCATTGAAATCTCTTACATACAAAGTAGTGTTTTAATAGTTAAGAGATATAATTATTTAGAGTGAAGAGTAGAGGAAAACACTTTAATATAAGAAGGGTTCAGCCACGAGGGCAATAGACCAAGCTAATGTTATGTGGACAGAAGTTTATCCTTATGTGAGTGCTTTCCAATGTGGATGTGTATTTTCCAATGTGTGGAATATGTGGTTCAAATTGATTAAGTAATGGGATTTTCTGAGAGGTTAGAAATCCTATTACATATATTCTTTGACATTTGTACAAACTTTAATTTTCCAACAGTTTTCGTGGCCGTTAGTACGACGACAACCCTAAGAACATTCATATTGTACATTAGCGTGACGCTACTAAGATATTTTAATCGGCATCTATCTGTACACATTCGCAGTTGCGATTTTATCCTTTTCGAAATGATGATTATTCCCGGGCGGCTCAAGAGGATCCTACGTGGTACCAATCATAATCTAACAACTCAGCAATTTTAGCGTCATTGGCACGACCTGATGGAAGAGTGTTACAAATTTTACTGCCGGTAAACGTGTCCGTGCAATTACTAAGAACGTGTGATGGAAGGTTACCATGAGTTTCATTGTGTACTTGTGTAGCACAAATACGGGTACGGATGTGACACAAACATGGACAAAAGCGACGCCCGGTTTGTGAATCTCGATGGTGACCTTTACGGTTTGGATTGTAGATTCTGAGATCTTCTAGGATAGCGCGTGCGCGCTTTGACGTACTTTCTGGGCTTTTAAGTTGTAACCACATGTGTATAAGTCATGCTATGGTAGATGACGTGGCAATTGTTGACCGATTGGCCATCATCAACGGCTTAGATTCTTTTCGAACACCTTCAGATAGTAATTTTGTCGAAACTAAGGGTGCGTCTCCATTTGCTTGAAACTTAGAGAAAAAACTTTGTTTTTTAGGGCAGATCCGACGGACCTGGATTTCGGGTGTCCCTGTTTGTAACAACTAGTGTTGGGTATCGAGGACCACTTGCCGATATTCGATATATACCGAATTTTAGGTACCCGATAATCGATATATCGCTCCGATATATCGATAAACGAAATATCGCGATATTTAGCCGATATGGTATATCGCGATATATCGAATGAGTTTCAAGGTTTTTTTTTTTGTAGTCTGCTGCCAGTACTACTACTTCTACAGCTGGTAGTACTAGCGGCAGCTGCTATAGTGTTGCAGCTACTACCAGCTGCAGCACTAGTACTAGCAGCTGTTGCTAGTACTACGAGCTGCAACACTAGTGCTAGCAGCTGCAGCTAGTACTACCACCTGCAACACTAGTACTAGCAGCAGCTGCGAGTACTACCAGCTGAAGCACTAGTGCTAATAGCTGCAGCTAGTACAGCTGTTAGTACTAGCTGCAGGTGCTAGTACTAGTGCTACTGCAGTTGGTAGTATTACCTATTATTCCAAATTTGTGAAATTACACTTCTAATTATTACATCAATAAAATTAAAAATCCAAATTTTTTACCATTCAAAAAATGCAATATAATTCCAATACCAATTCCAAACATGATCGTGGACGTCGATCATGATTGTCGACATGATCGACGTCGATAATCGTGATCACGAAGTCGACCATCATGAGCGTCGACGACGATCATGATCACAACGTCCACCATCATGATCGACGTCGACGATCGTGATCACAACGTCGAGCATCATGATCGTTGTCGACGATCATGATCACGACGTCGACCATCATCGACGTTGTGATATCGTCGACGGCGATCATGATGGTCGACATCTTCATCATCATGACCGTCG
>JBBHKE010000691.1:134145-164661 GCA_037447655.1 Zygnema cylindricum | reverse complement strand
CTCTATACACAGTTCCCCAAAAAAAAGGAAAAAAAAAAATCTCAAAACATTTTAAAAAATATGAATTTGGAGTAAACAATGTGTGTGTGTGTGTGTGTGTGTGTGTGTGTGTGTGTGTGTGTTTTTTTTTTTTTTTTTACCTTTTCGGACGAAAAATTCGACGAGGAATATTTTTTTCCGGTTTCGTTGTCTGCAAAAATTCTTTTCAAAAATAAATGCCAAGGGGTAAGCGAAATAACATGAGGGGGGAGAGAGGGATAAGTAGAAAGAGGGTGAGGGGAGGGGGAGAGGGAGAAAAAGAGGGAGAGGAAGTGAGAGAGGAGAACGGGAAAGAGAGAGAAGAACGGGAGAGAGGATGGAGAGAGAAAGGGAGAGAGGGAGAGAGAAAGGCGGAACTGGAGAAAGGGAGTAAGGGAGCAATAGTGAGAGGATGAGAGGAGGAGAGGGAGAGACCAAAAGAGGGAAGAAGATTAGAGCAAGTAGGAAAGGCGTGGGGGGGAGAGGAAGTGGGAAGGCAACCAATAGTCGGAAATGAAGGAGAAAGAGTGGGGGGTTGAGATGAACAAGAAGCTAGAGAGGAGTGAGCGAGAGGGGGGGTGGAGAGAGAGAGAGAGAGAGAGAGAATGAAAGAGAGAAAAAAAAGCGAAAGGGAGAGATTGGAGAAGAAGAGAGGGAGAGAGAGAGAGGAACAGGAAACGAGGAAAAGAGAGGGAGAGAGTGAGAGACACAGAGAAAGAGAAAGAGAGAAAGGGAGAGAGAGATAGAAAGAGGGAGAGAGGAAAAGAGAGGGAGAGAGGAAAAGAGAGGGAGAGAGGGAAAGAGATGGAGAGGGAAAGAGAGAGAGAGAGAGACAGGAGAGTCACCTTCCCTGGTTCAGTCTCAGCCAGGCCTTCATAGAAAAGTCCAAATTTGTATTCGGCATAGGACCGCAGCTGTCAGCACAAAAAGTCAAAGACACAATTGAAGTCAAAGACAAAAAAGAAGTCAACTAAAGTCCCCCTCTTGTTCTCTCCACACCAAAATCCTCCACCATAAATAGTGTGGACCACCGCTATTTAAAACAAATATTCTATGCAAAAGATTATACACACTTGTTCAAATATTTAAAAGACTGAAAGATAAAATCTGATAAAATCTGACTATTCTTTTCACTAAAACTTATGAAAAACTTTATTACTTTTAAAATTTACTGCAGTAAATGGATTGCAAGGTCCATAAATACCACAAATGACAATAACCGTGATAATTTTTCCTACAATTTATGAATAAGACAATACCACTTTCCTATCTAAAAAAAAGGAGAACATTAAGGTACTCTTGTTCGATAACAACAAACGACTGAACGAGCACAAAAACAAAAAGGAATGAAGAGAGAGAGAGAAAGAAAATAAGAGAGAGAGAGAGAGAAAAATAAAAGAAAAGAGAGAGAGAAAGAAAAGAAGAGAGAGAGAGAGTGAAAGAAAGGAAGAGAGGGAGAGAGTGAAAGAAAGGAAGAGAGAGAGAGACCTGAGCCGCTCTCTCTCTTCGAGTCGAAGCTACTTTCTCCACGAGCCAGAGGACCACAGGCAAGGCGGCCCGACAGTCGAGGCCCTGAATCTGATGGGCGTGGAGGGAGTGGGGGCACTGCAGGCGCTGCAGAGCACTCTCTATGGCCTCGCCCACCTTGCTGCACCACACATGGAGCCACTGTGCAGCTCAACGGACTCACTTCGATTCAGTTCAACAGACTCACTTCCATAGACTCACTTCGATTCAGTTCAACGGACTCACTTCGATTTGGTTCAACGGACTCACTTCGATTCAGTTCAACGGACTCACTTTGATTCAGTTCAATGGACTTAGCTCGATTCAGTACAGCAGACTCAGTTCGACAGACTCGGTTCAACAGACAGTTCAACGGAATTAGTTCGACAGACTCCGCTCAACGGAATCAGTTCGACAGACTCAGCTCAAGAGACTCAATTTAACAGACTCAGTTCAATAGACTAAGTTCAACGGAATCAATTGGGTTGACTCAGTTGAACAGACTTCAGTTCCACATATTCAGTTCAACGCAATCAGTTCAACTGGCAGACTGAGTTCAGCTTCAGTTCAACAGGCTCAGTTCAACTGACTCAATAGGCATGGCGATGTTTTACCGGCGCAGTTTGACAGGTTAAATTTTGTTTTGAAGGATCAGTTGACAGGATCATATTATAGGCTTAGTTTACGGGATCCTGAGCGTCAGTTCAGTTCAACAGAATCAGTTGGCACGGAACTGCTTGCAGTTACAAGTTCCAGTTACAAGCTCAGCTTGACAGGCAAAGTTTCATAGGATCAGTTTGGCGAAGGTCAGTTACAGGCTTCACAGGATCCTGAGCCTCATGTTGACAGGCACAGTTACACAGGATCAGTTTGACACAGCCACACTAATAAATTCAGTTCGAGAGGCTCACATTGACAAAATCAGTTTTACAGGCTCAGTTTCGAAGGTCAGTTTTTATGATCAGTTGACATGTTTAAGATTGGGCTTAACAAGAATCAGATTACAGGAGTTCATTTTTCACCTTTTTAGTTTTTTTTTCGTCTTTTTTCTGTTTGTTTTTACATGATCATTTTACAGAATTGGTCCACAGGTTCAGCATGATAACATAACTACAGTGGTTGGATTATAGCGGGCTAGAGGAAGGGAGGGAGGGACAAAGAGAGGGAGGGAGGGAGGGAGAAGGAAAGCCTATCCCATCGGTGTTGGCGGAAAGCAGTAAAGGCACAAAAAGTCGTAACAGAATAGTTGAATGGCTACAGTAAAAGATAGAGCATGGAGATTCCGTTAAACTGATAAGTTGAACTGCTCAATTTACAAGCTCGGTTAAGATTATCAGCAGAGTATTTTCAAATTTACGGCTCAGTTTACTGACTCGGTGTATAACCTGGTTCGAACCGAGAGTATTATTTTTTTTAAAAAGATTAGAAACTGGATTTTGGAACTCAGTCTACAGACTGAAGGCTCATATGCAGATACATGCATGTTTATCAGAGGGAAAGGGCTCATAAAACGGAGAGGCAGAGGGAGAGGGATGGGGAGAGGGAGAGGGGACGGGGAGAGGGAGAGGGAGGGGGAGAGGAAGAGGGAGAGGGAGAGGGAGGGGGAGAGGGAGAGGGAGAGGGAGAGGGAGAGAGAGAGGGAAGGAGGGAAAGGGGGAGGGGCAGGAAGGGAGGAGGAAGGGGAGGGGCACGGGGGAGGGAGAGTGAGAGAGCACGATTTTCCAGCTCCGATTCTCCCATCCTCTCCCTCTCCTCTCCCTCTCCCTCCACCCCCCCCTTCTCCCTCTCCCTCTCCCTCTCCCTCTCCCTCTCCCTCTCCCTCTCCCTCTCCCTCTCCCCCTACTCCCTGTACACCCGTTTCCGTACGTACATTTTCTCTCCCAAGCTGGCGTCATCATCGTACAGTAGGTCTATGTCCGCATCTCCACTCGCCAGAGCAATGCACCAGGCGAGGCCACCTGTCAGTTTGTCAAAGGGCGACAAACCGGCAAGTCGAGCCCTAAAATAGCCGGCTGCGGCCAGCCGGCCGGCAATGACCGTGAAGTCAGCGGCAGGGTCGAGAGAAGGGTCAGTCATGATTGGTTACTTCACTGAAAAAATATAATTAAAGTTAAGTACGGTTGATTAAGGATACAAATAAGAGTTTATTAAAATGAGGTTCGATCAAAAAGAAATGCCTTGGTACAGTCTTTTAATTAAAGGCCAATAGGAACAATGAAATAATTTGGTTTACTAGGAAAATTCGTAAGTCAGGATTCATTTGAGTTAATTACGGATGATTAGGGTTCTAATTTGGATTAGGGTTATAATTTGGATTAGGGTTAGGGTCAAGGTGGATGATGAAAACTTTAAAAATAAAGTGCACTTTTTGGTTAGGGTTATTCTTGGCAGTCTACGTGGCGATCAGCCGCGTGTCATATTCATAAAAGTCGTCCTACAGGAGAAGTTTTGGAGTCCGCAATTTTCCTTTTGGAGTCCGCAATTTTCCTTGACAGCCAACAAAAAACGGCAACGTGTACAGCTCGGTACTGTAAAAAGATTACGAACTGGCTTTCGCGTGTGTACAGGTCCGTACATTGTATCTCAGAGTGTCCTTGTGAACTGCTGTAATTTCCAGTACAAAGGTACAGTACACCATATATCGCAAAATCCTTTTGTAATTTGAAGTACAATTATACTGTACGTTGGTACAGTACACCGTGAATCGCTATTAGCGTTCATAACGCTATTTCGGCGGCCCCCAAATTTTGACTAAAATTCTCAAATAAAATTATTAATTCTATTTTGGAAAACTCCAAATTATCAATTAGAGCCAATGATTTCCTTGAAAATCCCCAAATTCCCAATTAGCGTTAATAACGCTAATTGTTTTATAATCCTTATTAATTCATAACGCTAATAGCGATTCACGGTGTACTGTACCTCAGAAAGTCCTTGTGTCCTGGCAGGTCACCCTTAGGCAGGTCGCACTCCCAAATAATTACAGTATTGTACCATATTAGGATCATTGCATTTCTACTTCTTAGGGTTTGTTTCCTTGTTATTTACTAACAGCCTCTACTGTAATCTACAGTACTCTCCTCCTCTCCACTTTCAACATGGCCTGTTAGGTTTCATATTCTACGTTTATAAAATAGCGAGATTTGATGGTGTAAATAAGGCAATCTATATTAGTGTTGAAACCTCATAAGTTACAAGTACTATGATATATCACACTTTTTGCCTATCTTTTTAATTTGTCCGTCCGATTCACCACTAAATATACGTCACAACCTATACGAAACTAACCAATTCATTTAAATTTCAATTTGGAATCTATTCATATGCTTTTCAAGCCGATATTTATATTTTTTGCAATTTTGAAGTGCATGTTTATTTGGTCATTTGTCGCACTAAAACCTAGTTTTTAAGTGAATGTATAACGGGCGCACTAAACCGCGCTTTTCATATGTGCTTGCAAGCGGAAACAAAGAACAAGCAACAGACTGGTGTTGTACAGTGATTGTATGGCAATGTATTTCTTGTCTTATTAAAGAAGAAGACAGTACAATACATATGGTTTACTTTATTAAAAAGCGCGATGGTAAACCATATAAGTCCATGGAAACAAAAGGAAGTAGCACAGCAAAAATTGGAAAACTATGTGTGGGGGGAAGAAACAAAAAGGATAAGCAAGGCAAAAGCAATGAAAATACGAACAGATGGCACGTAACCCGGTAACACCCAATTAAGCAAACACAACAAACAAAACATAAAATGAAATAACCAACATATATGTACAAGACTCCAACATAACTAAAAATATACAAAAAACAACCACGTAATCCCCAAATCACGTAGGAGCACGAGGAGGGAGTTTTAGCACACGACGACCATCCAAAACTGCAATAGACGATCCAAGGAGGATATAAGCCCGCACTTGCGTAGGGCCACAGGTAAACATTGATGAAAAAAAAAGTAATGGCACTTTCCCATGTGATAAAGTAAGGGCTTCTTCCAATCGTTTTTCTCCAAAACTCAACCCGTAATGAGAAAAGTTGCAGCCGTACCAAAAAAATGAAATTACCACAGTACAATTTGCATCAACTTGAAACTTCAAATGTATCGTTATTTGTCGTTTAGAGCGTTTCAACCCACTTTCGCGTCCCTCCGTCTTTTAATGAAACTTCTACTCAAATCACCTCGCGAGGCGATTATAATTAAAGTTTTGGTATGTGAACGAATAGACAGACGTTGTCGCACGCGTTGAAGGTTCTTGTTTTTTTTTTGCAGTACGCGGGGTACAAATAAAAAAAGCCACTCTCCATTTGCAGCCTGTATTTTTTTCCGTGTAGCGGCCGCATGTAACAAGATCTCCTACCTCTCAGAAAATCCCATTACTACTGACAATCCCAACCACACATTCCACACATTGGAAAATACACATCCACATTGGACCACACTCACATAAGGATAAACTTTAAATTAGAAAAAGCTTTTGTCCACATAACATTAGCTTGGTCTCTTGCCCTCGTGGGTCAACCCTTCAGATTAAAGTGTTTTCGACTACTCTCCACTCTTAATAATTCTATCTCTTAACTACTAAAACACTATTTAGTTAGCAAGAGATTTCAATGCAAAAATGCCTTTTCTCCAATTTGGTATTAATCGCTCAAGACCAAGATCAGCCGGAAAATTCACAAACTTTTCCCAAATGTCTCCTCTCCTCTTACACTTCACTATTTATCCATCATCGCCCTGGACTCGCCAGGCCAGAGTCAACGCTCCGTTTTAACAAGCTTTTACCTGGGCCAATCATTGATCAGTAAAGACTCCGACTAACCAATGCAAAAACGCGCGAAATCTCTTACTAACTACTTAGCACTTTACTAACCAATCAAACGTTACGTTTCACTACGTAACATTTACGTGCAAAAATGCGCGCCAAACGAAACGCGACTTCGCACGATCGTGCGTAACAAATTTTGCACGCGAAACTTCTTACGAAATTCCCTTAAGTGAAAGTGACGTTTCGTACTAGAATTTGTACGAAACGAACCATCGTGCATACTAAACGTTTCGTTATAACTTTATGAAACGTACACGCGTAATTTCGGTACTAATTTGACCCTTAACCCGTTTCAACGATACCCACATGTTATTTAGACCCCACGTTGTCACCTAAATACACCAATCGCTATAACTTTTAAAATATAACTACAAATAGCGTGATTCTTTCGCGGACGTCTACCAAATTTAGTACTCTATAATCATAATATCTAAATACCCCTTTATAAACAAGTTCGATCCGTTATTATTGTTACATCATCCCCTCCTTATTTTTAACTAACCTTAGTTAAACACCTCTAATTCTCAAGACGGGACTTCTATATTATTATCCCTCTTATACCTCTGTAAAAACTCAGAATTTTTATCCTCTAAATTAAACTTATCCTCAAGCCTTCCTAGATAATGCACTTGCTAGAATATAGTATCGTCGACCTTGAGCCGTTAACCAACCCAACCTATTACCCATTTGTGGACTTCATGTTCTATAATTATTGAGGGATCCAATTCCAATTCTCCTTTAGTTGGTCGAAGATTCGCTGGTTTCAATTGGCTGATGTGTATCACTGGATGAATTTTTGTTGAAGGCGGAAAGTCCAATTTGGTAACAACTGATGATATCATCGCGATTACAGTAAACAGCCCAATGTACTTAGGAGCAAATTTCCCCGTAGGATCCGATTGTCGCTCAATCTTGCACCTGTAATGAGTAGTACAGAGCCAAACTTTGTCACCTGTACGTAACGCCCAATCACCCCGTTTGCGGTTAGCATTTAATTCTTGCCTCCATTGTGCCTCCACTAATGCATCCCAGACAGTTTTCCAAACTGTTTGAACGTATTCGCAAAACTTTGTTGCAGAACCTCTATTCTCTTGAGTGACCCCTGTTAATTAAGTCCAATGCTTCTCTAGGTTGGTATGCGTATGCAACTTTAAATGGTGAGAATCCTGTACTAGCATGTTTACATGAATTGTATGCAAATTCCATTAATGGCAATTTAGATTCCCATGTGTTTTGAACTCTACTGCAAACAGTCCTAAGCATTTGCTCTTGTGTACGGTTCATCCTTTCTGTCTGTCCATCTGTCTGAGGATGATAAGCGGTACTCATTTTCAATTTAGAGCCTAAAATTTTGCTGTAATTCTTTCCAAAAAGCAGACGTAAATTTAGAATCTCGATCACTGACTATAGATAAAGGGACTCCATAATGTCTGACCACGTTGTCAAAATATAACTTTGCAATATTTACAACTGAATGAGTGGTTTTGCAAGGGATAAAGATTGCCATTTTATTGAACCTATCGACTAAGACTATGATACTGTCATTTCTTTTAGATGTAGTAGGCAACTTGACAATAAAATCCATACTGATAGATTCCCATGGTCTTTCGGGGATATCCAAAGGTTTTAAAAGACCTTTAGGTTTTTGGGTACTGGGTTTACTCTATTGGCAAGGGACACAACTTTCCACATGTTTTGACACCTCTTTTGCCATCCCAGGCCAAAACAATCTACATTTCAATCGACTAAGAGTTTTATCTCGACCTAGATGTCCTAAATACTCACGAGCTTCCCGTAAAATTTGTTTTCTTAAGTCTCCCACTTAAGGAATGCATAATCTATCCCCAATTTGCAAATACAGTAAACCATCCTCTAGTCTAAAGTTTTTCACATGCCTCTCATTCAATGGGTCAAAATTCCCCCCCGAAATATTCTCGCAAATCAGAACAAAATAAGGATCTTTATCATAACCATTTCTAGCAGTATCTAAAAACAATTCATCTTGAACCATAACACTTATTTCAAAACATCTAATTAAAGGATCAGCGACTACATTTGTCTTCCCAGGAATATGTTTGATATTAAATTTGAAATATGCTAATTTCTGCATCCATTTAACTTGTTTGCCAGTCATAATCTGCGCATCACTTAATCTCTGTAAATAAGTGAGTGCTTTATTATCACAGTGAACTGTAAATTCTTTATTATGCAAATAACAACGCCATTTCACCAATGCATGTACAATTGCAAGTAATTCATATTCTTGTGTTGTATAGTTCTTTTCACCATCATTGTGACTCAAAAGAAATAGGATGAAAGTGTTTGCTGACTTTTTGACTTATAACTGCACCTAGACCTTTATCAGATGCATCTGTAGTGATCAGAACTTCAAATTCCCCGGTAGGGTCAGGATACACAAGTGTAGGGGCAAAGGTCAACTTCCCTTTTAATTCCTCGAATGCTCCCTCTTGATCAGCGCCTCACACAAACGTCTCCTTCTCTCGAAGTAAATCCGTCAAAGGTGCGGTGATCATACTAAAATTCCTGATAAATTTCTTGTAATAAGTGGCCAATCCCAAAAACGATCTAACTTTTGTGACATTAGTAGGTAGTTTCTAATTTTGGATTGCTAAAATTTTGGATGGACATGTTTTAACACCTTCCCCACTAACTATATGTCCCAAAAATAATTGTTCACCTTTAAGAAAACTAGATTTTGACAATTTTCCATATAATTTTCTTTCTCTTAACCTTTCCAACACTCTTTTTAAATGAATTACATGTTGTTCTTTAGATTCACTGTAAACTAAAATATCATCTATAAACACTTGGACAAACTCATCTATGTAATCTGAAAAGGTTTGGTTCATTAATCTTTGGTAAGTAGGCGGTGCATTCGTTAAGCTGAATGGCATCACTATCCATTCGAAATGACCCACCCTAGTCTTGAAAGCAGTTTTATCAACATCTTCAATTCTAATTGGCACCTGATTAAAGCCACTACGCATGTCAATCAACGAAAATACTTTAGCACCCTTTAAACGATGTATCAAATCAGAAATTAAAGGTAACGGATACTTATCCTTCACCGTAATCTTATTCAAACTACGATAATCGACACACATTCTCAACGTTTCGTCCTCTTTTTGACGAAGAGAACTGGTGCTCCGTACGGTGATTTGCTGGGCTGAATATGTCATTTCTCTAGGAGTTTTTTGATCTGTTTCTTTAACTCCTCCTGCTCAAAGAAACTGTGTTTATAAATTCCTGTGACTGGAGGATTACATCTAGGTTCAAGGTTAATAACATGTTCTACATCTCGGGAAGGTGGCCTTCCCGAGGGTAAATCACTTGGGAAAACATCTTGAAATTCAAAAATCAAATCCTTAACAGCAACATCACATGTATTAATATCACTTACAAAATCAGATTTTAGTTTTTCGAAAGTTTTAGTGGTGTCTGATTTAGTGATGAAATCAACAATGTTAGTGTTTTCTCCCCCCCTTTCATCAGTAACTGCCTCAGTTACTAATAACAAGAAAGCATGATTTGTTTTATCTTTTAAGTGCTTTTTAAATTGTTTAGCAGATATCAAACCTTCCACTCCTAATCTGGTTATGTTATTTATATGATTTCTATGCAATTTCTTAGGAGATAATGCTTGCAAAACCTTCCAACCGTTTTCAGACTTCACTTTCAAGGTGTTAATTTCCCAATTAATTTAAGGATTTTCTTAAGTTAACCAAGGCTTTCCCAGAATTAGTTCTTCACTTCCCAAATTCATTATTTCACACACAACTCTCATTTTATGACCAATTGTGTCAGTTTGTAAGTCTGATGTCGACTTATTACTATTTGCCACTTGAACATGTAAAGGTTTTTCCCTTATGACGGTAGGAATTTTATTTTCCTCTACAAATCTATGTGAAATAAAATTATGTGTGGCACCTGAATCAACCATTACTCTCAAGGGTTTTCCTTCCACTAATGACTCAAATCTAATCAAACTGTGTCTGGTGTCATCAATCCTTTATTTTCTTATCAAAGGTCTATTGTTGAGAATTTCATCAGAAGGGTTCTTTAAACTATGCAGTGTAGTGAGAATCATAATAAATTTAGCTATCCTAACTTTTCCATTCATTAATTTGCCCTCCAGAGTTAACTCTTTAACTGCTGGATCCGGTTGACTCAACTGAGGACTTTCAGTTAGTCCTTTCCGTTTCCCACCTCCTGGGCTTCCTGCTCAGCTAGGTATAATGCAATATCCTTTTAGAGACCTTCATTTACATCGACTGTTTTGAGAGAACCTTTATCTGTACAATCTTTAGCGTAATGATTTGGACCTCCGCATTTGAAACAAGTGACTTTCTTTTTGGGTTTTGTGCACTCTCTCCTAAAATGTCCCTCCTCTCCACAGTTATAACAGTTAATATTTTAATCTTTTTCAATTGTGCTCACTCAAATGTTCTATTACCATTTTTCTGACAAATAGTGCATTTGGGGATGGTAAGGTTAAGCTTCTGAGCATTAATACTTGGTTTATGACTCTTAATGTATCCCCCTCTATTATTAAATTTGTTTTTTGCATTAACACTCTGTCCACCTTTCTGATTTCCCTTTAAAATATTTTGCCTATTCACCAGAGCAGCATTCAGACCCTCATCCACAAATTCCCCCTCATCCCACTCTGATACTTCATTCAAATTACCCCTAAGTGATCTAGTTTCCCGATTATACCCCAACTGATCCTCTATTCCAATGCCTTATCTTGTAATTCCTTCAAATTATTAAATTTTTGATGTTTTAGTTCTTATTTAAGTATTGGATTCAAACAATTCAAGAAATGCAATTTAGCCATCAGTCAAACCTATGACATGAATGCTAGTCGAGTCAAATTCCACAATATAATCCTTCACAGATTCAGTCTGTTTACAGTTCAACCACTTTTCTTCCATCTTGGATTTAAAAGTGGCAGATAAGAAACGCGATTTGATCGCGGTTTTAAAAGTTTCCCAATCAGTATTATCAGGAATCAATTTAGAACTTCTCTGAGTATAATACCAAATTTGAGCATCGCCTTTCAGACAGCTAACTGCAAAAGAAGTGCTATCATCACGATCGCAATTTCTAGACTCCAAATAATACTCCATATGAAAAATTCAAGCATCCAACTCATCGATCCTCTTACCATCAAACAATGGTGCCTCACTAATAGACAATTTCAGATCCCTTATCTTCTTAGGTCTATCATGATCATCCTCCCTAAAACTGGCATTTCTTTTATTACTCTCATCCTTTTGGTCATTCATGTCATTCTTGGTCTGAATTAAGTTAATAAGTTCATCTAATTTCTCATTTTAAACATTTCCATTTTCTTTAACAACTTTCAATTCACTTTTCAATTCGGAAATGGTTTCATCGACAGCGGCAGCATGATTATTAAATCTTTTGACCAATTTCACAGTTCGCTTCTTCAACACACTCAAAGCATTCTCCATTTCACGTTTTCATGCAGAATTTGCCATTATCACACAATTAAATTAAGCAAAAGGAAAGGTAGAGTATAATTTCCCAAAAAAAATTGTTGCAGAGTTGAAGTCCTCAGATTGCTCCAATCCAAAACTTCTTCTCCTTAACAAATCCTTTGAAAAGATCAAGATCTGAGAGATTAAAAAGATATTGACAACAAGTTAGTACAAATTCAAATTTTCAATTTCCCAACATTGAAACAGAAAGTAAGAATTTCCCCACAAATTTTGCAACAGCAAAATTGAAAGCTCTCAAAGGTAAGATTTAACCATATATTTTGCAACAGCAAAATTGAAATCAATCAAAGGTAACAATTTAGGGTTTGAAAAGTTTTGAGTCATTTTTGGACTCGTTTGCTCTTAAATAAGTAAAGTACTCCACTTTCTTTCTCCTCCATTAGCAAATTTCCCACTTCCCACTACATCAGCATCTTTTACTCTCTAATCCTCACATCCTCACCCTTCATGGCTTCAAGCCCTCCCTCTACACATGAATCATTGCTAAGAGAAGGCAAGTTTGTTTGGCCTCTAGGTAATTGGAGTGAGCTTCAGCGGTGGCTACACTGCCCAACACGCCTTAGTCTTGATGACCTCAACACGCCCCACATCTAACCAGCGGCCGCTAGCAGTGTGGTCACTTAGTTTCCCTCCAATCCCCTACCACTCACAGTGTGGTTCCACCAACCCGGGTCAGAGTACCCTCACTGGTCACGGCAGTCGATTTTCAGGTGAGCAAGCTTCTCTTTGGCTTTTAACCAAGCTCCGATACCATATGTAACAGGATCTCCTACCTCTCAGAAAATCCCATTACTACTCAGAATCCCAACCACACATTCCACAATTGGAAAATACACATCCACATTAAACCACATTCATATAAGGATAAACTTTAAATTAGAAGAAGCTTTTGTCCACATAACATTAGCTTGGTCTCTTGCCCTCGTGGCTCAACCCTTCTGATTAAAGTGTTTTCCACTACTCTCCACTCTTAATAATTCTATCTCTTAACTACTAAAACACTATTTAGTTAGTAAGAGATTCAATGCAAAAATGCATTTTCTCCAATTTGGTATTAATCGCTCAAGACCAAGATCAGCCGGAATTTCCACAAAGTTTTCCCAAAGGAAAAGATGTCTCCTCTCCTCTTACACTTCACTATTTATCCATCATCGCCTTGGACTCGCCAAGCCAGAGTCAACGCTCCGTTTTAACAGGCTTTTACCTGGGCCAATCATTGATCAGCAAAGACTCAGACTGACCATTGCAAAAACGTGCGAAATCTCTTACTAACTACTTAGCACTTTACTAACCAATCAAACGTTACGTTTCACTACGTAACATTTACGTGCAAAAGTGCGCGCTAAACGAAACGCGACTTCGCACGATCGTGCGTAACAAATTTCGCACGCGAAACTTCTTACGAAATTCCCTTAAGTGAAAGTGACGTTTCGTACTAGAATTTGTACGAAACGAACCACCGTGCATACTAAACGTTTCGTTATAACTTTATGAAACGTACACGCGTAATTTCGGTACTAATTTGACCCTTAACCCGTTTCAATGATACCCACTTGTTATTTAGACCCCACGCTGTCACCTAAATACACCCATTGCTATAACTTTTAAAATATAACTCCAAATAGCGTGATTCTTTCGCGGACGTCTACCGAATTTAGTACTCTATAATCATAATACCTAAATACCCCTTTATAAACAAGTTCGATCCGTTATTACTGTTACACCGGGAGGGGTCTCGAGCATCGGATGCCATTCCACTAAATCGAAGTCCATGAAGGCGCCTCCTTCTCGCTCCCTCTCCCATTTTTGCGTTTATCTTACAATCCTTGCAATGAAAAAAAGCAATAATGGTATCAAATGAAAGATCTCTAAAAATATTACTTTTCAATGTATTTGGGCGTAAGTGAAAAAAGACGAAAAATCAAAATTGGAAAACCATGGCGGAAAGATTTGGAATTAATGACGTCGACGCTATCATAAAGAGCGTGACGTCAAAATGTCACAAACCCTAAGCATCTACAATGTCACACGAAACTTACACGGCTACAACCGTCGCTATTTTGTAAACGTCATCAATCGTAGGAAGTTTTGTAGTCGTCTACAACCGTCACAAATTACTCCCGCGTCTACATCCGTCACAATTAAAAGTAACGATTTTTTTGCGTTACAGCGGAGCACTCTGAAAGTAGTACGTAAAGTCTTCGCTAAAAAACAAAGTAGCAAGACTAAGCTACATGGGAAAGTACCCTAAGTACTGAAACAGAAGGACCTCTATACCCTAGCCTTTGGGATGATGTTCCGTACTTGTGAGTGACGGTATGGTACTGTACAGTGCAGCCACAGGTGTACGATATCCAGGTACAGTGATTGTATGGCAATGTATTTCTTGTCTTATGCTACGTGGCCATGAGAGCACCTACAGTTCCTTTTGGGCCATAATTGCTATGCTATAATTTTGATTGGCTAAAGCACATAGGGAGCTGCCACGTCGTACATTCTGACAGAGAAACGACATATAAACTATGAAGTCAAAATGCGCGACGGTGCCCCCAGAGCTACCGAATTTGTCGCTGTAAAACTTGTAGCATGATCTCTATATTATGTCTTTTATTCCGTGGATATCTCGTGTCCATTTATTTTCTCAATATAAGCCATAACGACAAATATGAGTTCTCCAAACCAGTTTATCGTGCAATATGTGAAAGACCTAGCAAACTGAACGTTACGTTTTACAACCGCGTTGTAGTTCTTTCGTTTGATTCGCTTGTGCAATAATAACACCACGCGCCTGACACGACAGAAATGGTAAATATCCGGACTCTGTCAAAAAGTATCAATTCATCGTCAAAATCGGACCGTCCACGTATATGCTTTCGCAATTGTTAAGCCACGCGTCCAGTACGGATAGACGGTGACATGTCTGCGAAAACCAGCCACGTAACAAATATTTTTGCGCAGAAAGTTTCAGTTTCCTACATTTTCCGTTCAAGTCGTTGCTGAGATGGCAGCTTTTCCAAACGCCGATACTTCCGGGCAGCTCTTGTGTCGCCACGTGGAATGTGAAAAGCACGTGTCTTATCAAGAGTCTTCCGAGTGTACTCTTACTTTCCTCTCTTCGTCCTCTCCTTCTCACAGAGTACCATGAACTGAAATCCTCCAGATTCTCAATAGGGATCCATAATTCTTAATCCTCCAGACTCTGCAAGGACTTTCTGCAGTACAATAGTAGTTAAAGCAAGAGAGAGGGGAAGAGAGAAAGAGAGAGAAAGAGAGAGTGTGTGCTCAGAGTCAAAGGCGACAGAGGAAGGCGAGGGAGAGAGGGGGACGTATCCGAGCTTGAGAACAAGTAAGAGAAAGTGAACAAGTAAGACTTCATTTGCTGGATGTTGTGTCTTTTTGTCCTTTTCTTATTTATTCTTTTCCTACGGATTGCAAATTCTTATTTGAGTGGAAAAGCTGAAATTAAATTAAGTCAAGTGAAATTTTTCAGTTTCAAGACAGAACAAATTAGGGCAGCAGTACGTTAAGAAATATGAAAGTCCACGAAGTAGAATTTGTTGTGAAAAGGAGTCGTCTTGTCTGGAGTCAGTTTCAACAATAAGAGTTTTATATAGAATATTATGATGCTTTTTTTGTGAAGTGATCGGTTAAACTTTTGATTCTGATACTAACGATCCTTACATATGCAGAATAGATTTGTAAGTAAATCTTGTAATTTTTTCCTCCTTACGGAGAAATCTAGTCTCTTGATTTTGGTAGTTTTTTGTCTCCTTGTGAAATTTGTAGCTTTTTGTCTCCTTGGGATTTTGTTTTTTTTGTCTCCTTGTGATTTTGAGATGTTTTCCTCTACATGTCCCTCTCTCAACTTACTGGTGTTCTCTCTCAATTTTAAACTAGAACTTTAAAGCTTTTGATTGATGTTTTTCTTTTGTTGTTTTGAAATTCTCTCTCATTTGAAGCTAGAACTTTTAAAGTTGTTTTTAAGTCTTTGCTTTGTTTTGTGACTGATGAAGTCAGTGTAATAGGTTATTGATATGGACACATCTTATTGCTGTTGCCTGTGGCCTTATGTGCCGTACATCAATTAAGGTCTTTGCGGCTTGTTTGTAATTTATATTTAGATGTTTGTGGTTTGCATCAGTTTAGGTGTTTGTGGTTTATATCGATTCAGGTGTTTGTTGTCTTATGTCAAGTTAGGTGTTTGTGGTTTACATCAATTTAGGTGTTTTAGTGAACCTTAATACGTTTAAAGTGTGCCGGTGAAAGTTGATTGCCAAAAAATTGTATCCAAAAGGTAATTTCTTTTTACAGAATTTCTGGTTTTTCTCGTTTCCTGTTTATAGGTTAGCCTTAGGTGCTTGCCTTGGACGGGTGTCTCATTGATGATCCTTGAGGTTTTCTGTTTCTAGATATCGTTTGTTTGTTTAATAAATTGTTGAATGCTTTTGCTTTTTTTACGACCCTCTAGGTTCTTGGTTCTTAAATGTTATTTGTTTGTTTAATCAATGGCTGAATGTCTTCATGAAAACTGATTATTATTTTTCTTTTTTGGTTGGGGATCGTATTGCTTCAGATTTCAAGGGAAGCAACCGCGGCTTGTAAATTGGTTGTTCACAAATTCGATAAACATGGTATGCGTTTTATATCTTTTGGCTTCTCAAGCTAACTATGCATTTGACAACTGGCGTCCTTGAGTAACTTTCGAACTGCTCAAAGTGAATGCGAAATAGCGTTTGGTTTGTGAACTTTTTTTTGGCAGCTATTCAATGTGGATTACACGGACGAATTTGAATGGAATCTTCTCAGAGAAATCTCAGAACTCCACTTGCTGTTATTTGATGGACTACTGATCTTGTTTGTTTTTTATTACAAGCCATCCTTGGACTTTGCATGCTTCCTTTGTTTTATGAGAATTTTGATTGAGAGAATTGTGTTGTTTTGAAATATAAGTAACTTTCGTACAAGTAACTCTCATGGATTGTGATGGACAATAACAGATGTTTCTGAACTGATGCGTTCCTTTCTTTTCCTTTCCTCCTGTTCAGGCTGAAGGCGTGAAGGGAATTATTCCCATTGAGAGGGAATCTGTCATCGGCACCTTGAAACCCCGTCTTATTGGAGGGCTCTCGGAGTTAATCGGTAAGCATTGCTAGTGCCATTAGAGTTGATTACTCTAATATTTGTGCGTGCTTTCTTCACCGAAAAATCATAAGTTAATGGTAATAACGATATTTAGCTAAGTGGCCCGTAATGAGCCACGCGGCAGAAAATCATTGAGTGTAGTTAATTATGGCAGAACATCATACAGTGTAGTTAATTATGATAAACTGTGACGGGTGGTGTTCTATATCTAATCGTTGCAGAATCCGACTTTCCTTCTCAAAAGTTGCAGGATAAAAGCATAAATGTTTTTAACGGAAAGATAGTTTTTAAATTTTCAACTTTGCTGTCAACGTTTTTTAATATGGTTCTTGAAATAGGGCGGTTTGTCTTTGTGAACCACTAAAGTATTTCTGATGAAGGTATATGATGTTCAAGAGGTTGTGATATTTTTATCACCTTTATGGGACAGTTGTGTCCTGAATTGAGAAAAACTTAATGGTAGTTGCTTGAAAAGTCAAAAAGAAATTACATTTATTTTACCAAGATTACTTGTTTCTACCGAATGACAGATTGTTGTTTGGGTGTCAGTTGCAATGCTTTCCTTAACATATTTGTTTTGTGTTTTCTATCAAATATTGTTATTTGCAGTGAATGACATGGACAAACAAGAGTTTTTGGTGTTTTGCACGAGAGTAGAGGCCACAATTCGAGCTTGGTATAATCGTCAGTTTGAGGAAATGAAGGTACGTGAAGATTATTAATTGTTTTTTATTTTTTGAAGTGATGAGCTGTTAATGAAAATAGTAAAAGGCAAGAATCTGAATTAGCCTTCCGAACTTTCGTGCATTAACAGTAACATTTTTGTCAGTAAGGTTTACCGATATTATACTTCTGTCCCTCTTTTTTTTCAAAGGGATGTACAATTAGTTTCAAATGTTTGGTGTAACTATGTTATGATCTGTAAAGAAGCGAAAAGTCAAAGCTTGTTTTTTTGTCTGCAATCTTCTTCACCAAGGCATGTGAGAGTAACTTTTTCCTTGTACCTTTTTTTTCTCTTTTTTTTTTCCCTTTTTTTTTTTTTCAGCAATTGTTTATGCTCTTTGATCCAGTCGGTGGACAGAAGAAACTGGAAAAGCAAAATCTTTCACCAACACAAGTGGAAAATCTTGAAGATCGTTTTTTGGTGACTCTGTTTCGTATAATGGAGAAAAGTCAATATAAATTGTTAAGTGATGCTGAATTAAAAGCCGCAAAAGAGGGACATTACCTTCTTGACCTGCCTATCACCGTCGATCACAGCAAGGTTTGTGAATTTTTAGTCTAATCTTTTTGTCTTACTCTTATCCTAAGAATTTCTCAATAATATGGCATATGAACACGATAGTTGCATTCTCGATTTTGTGAATTGCCTGTAGAAACACGTAAAAGATTGTAAGCTAACATACTATAATGTGAATGAGCTCATTTTATTGTCGTTAATATAACGAGTTTATACCTTTTTGGCATATTGGTTATTATTTTAATCATTGACATGGTAAGTCGATTTGCTGTTTGCTGTTGAAATTTACATGTTCATGCCAAATAAAGAAACTTTTGTAAAAAAATGATTTTTTGAGTTCTGAGTTTATGATTGCGTTTCAGTGTCTTATTTGTTTTTTTCCCTGCCTTTCAAAATGATATCATATTATTTTCAAACGCTTTAGTATGCAGAAAATATTCCCATTCAGATTAGGACTTAATCTACTGATATTTTGTTTTTATTATTTATTTTACTAATGCACATTTTACAGCTGTTAATCTGAATGAATAATGGCCCTATTTCTATCATTGTGCGTTTTTGTACCAAAATCATAAAATACTGTGAAGAACGCTAGCCATTAAAATTTGTTTGGTTTTTTGGCTTTCTTTTGTTCATATTTTTGGTCACGTGTACCCGATATTTGGTCAAACATCGGGTAACATTATCAAAAGATGACCAAAGGTTGACCAAAAAACTGACCAAAAGATGATTAAAACATGACCGAAAAGTGTACATAAGAATATGCCTTCTAATTAAAGCAGTGGACAGTCTGTTGTCAAGTTCCCCAACCCTGATTTGTGCTTATTTATCATTAACATTTTTATTTTTTTTAGCCCAGAAGCAGAAACTATACCGCTCATCGTTATTAGAGTTAATAACACTAATTCGATTCCGACTTTTTTTGGCTGAAAATCATAAAATAGTGTTATTAAAGCTGTTTAAAGTAGTGGACTAAAATCGGCCACGTCTCCTTGCACTAAATTAGTATTACATATTCTAATTTCGAACTAACACTAATAAATCGTTAACGCTAAAACGATGGGCTGTATAGTATGCTTACCATATGCCTCGTACGAAGATGTGTTTCTTTCTGAGAATTATGACCAAGTGTCCTACTGTCTTATGTTTTCTTGTTTTATTCCTTTTCTTCCTTGTTTTTATTTTCTTTTTTTCTTTTCCTTTTTTTTTTGTTGATGCAGTTAGATGAAAAGCTACTTGCGAGATACTTCAACAAACATCCCCTTCCCAATTTGCCATCGTATGGAGGCCAGGTGAATCACTCAATGAAAATAACATCACATCATTACACTCAATGATTATCATCATCATCATCGATTTTCATTTTTAATCATCAATTCATCGATTACACCATTTTTTTCCATTAATCACGGGGGGCAGTGTCTCCACTTACTATTCATCTCAAAATTAACATTTTAGCAGACATAACGAACCATCTGCGACTTAGTTTTGTGAAAAACATTGAAGAAGTAGTTAAGTATTGGTGAGATAATAAATGGGATTTCTATTCCGGTTGTTGTATCCATTTATATATTTTTTTTCCATAACAAGCTATTATAATTTTGAGTAATGGACTAAACCCATTGTCATTAAAGCTAATTTACACAATCATAAATTAGATTTGATAACTATATCTAGTGAAGTGGCCCACAATGAGCCTCGAGGCAAAACATAATTTAATACATTTAACTCTAATAAAGTTTTAACGCTAGTAATTCACTAATTCTAGAAGCGATGGGTGGTGTCCTATATACAAATGGAAAAACATAAAAAAGAAAAAGATTTGTGATAAAGGCACACCTTGAATTACTAAATTTAGTGTACTGCGCAATGTATGCTATTTGTTCAATGTTTTTCGAAAGTTTAAGTTGGAATTTATTTTTCGTATGTGTTAGTACTTCAATTCCATACGAATATGCATAATTCGTACGGGATACTGGGTAGATGATTGGCCCCCTTTCTTTTCTGTGAAATTATGCGAGATTTTTTAATGATACGTTTTTGTCATATGATGTTTTTTGTTAAACTGTTTAAATTTTACCATTGCATCATGTTATTTTTATTTTTCTCCAATTCTCGTCGACTTTAATCACTAGTTACTGAATAGCGAATATCAAATTTTTCTCATCAGCTTATTGTTCAAACAGTAATTTTAAATGTATGGGCTTTGTAATTGATTTGAAAATAAATCACAAAGTTGAGGGTTATCATGTGATAGTTATTTTTTTTGATCTCCGCCTATGGATTATGCCATGGGTTTTCTTTTTCCTTTCCATCTCATTATTCCTCTCCTCTCCTCCCCATCTGTCCCTCTTTTTTGATCCCTCTGCTTCATCCCTTTTGGCTCTCTTTCACCATTCTGATCTGTCCCCATCCTCCCTGTCTTTATTCTTTCTGTTCCCTCCTTTCTCCTCTCCCTTTTCCCTTCCTCTCCCTCCTCTCCTTCCTCCTCTCCCTCTTCCTTCCCTCCCCTCCCGCCCTCCGTCTCCCCCCCCCCTCTCTCTCTCTCTCTTCCCCTTTCCTTATTTCTTATCTTTGGTGTTATTCACTCATTTTTTTTAATTGTTTTTCTTTTTTTTGCAGTATTTGATTTTCAGGCGTGGAGTCGGTGTGGATCGAACAACTGGACTTTTCCCAAATGAAAAAATCGATACTATCATTCTCAGACTTTGGCATTCTCTGCTCACTCTCATCAGGTCAATGTCTTTTTGTTTTTTTTCTTTAATTTGTTTATTATTATTATTATTATTATTTATCCATTGTTTGCCCAAGTTTGCGTGTTTATTCAAGTAAGCGGATATGTTTCTTTAAAAATTGCATAGTCCTTGTATAAGAGAGAGGAGGATGAGAGAGAGAGGGAGAGAAGGGAGAGGGAGAGAAGGGAGAGGGAGAGAAGGGAGAGGGAGAGAGGGAAGAGAAAGAGGGGGAGAAAGGGAGGGAGTGAGAGGGGGAAGAGGGGAAGACGGACAGGGAGTTGGGAGGAGAGAGAAAAGGAGCGAGAGGGGGGGAGAGGGGGGAGCGAGGGAGATGGGAAGAGAGGGAGAGGGGGGGGGACAGGGAGATAAAAGCCGTTTTTTTTTCAGTTATTTTTATATTGTGATGGGTATAAATTTTCTATCCTTGAATAGCATTGACAATGCTTACCACATGTTTTGGTTAACACATATAGAGACTATTATGAGAGTCCTTTTAGTGCTTTTTCAAAGGGAATAAGGTGAATTGCTAAGTAATTAGAATTTTATTTTCTTCAACAAATATATAAGTTTTTAAAACAGTCATTGTGATGTTTTGATTTAGCAGTATTGTGATGATTTAGCTGTCGGAAAGACTAAAAAAAAACAAGTAACACGGATGGAAGAATCTGAAAAAACCAAGTGATCTCTGGGTAATATATCATTCTGAAATTTTGACTTTACCTAGTCAAATTAAAATATTTTGATCCTAAAACGCGGTGTTTAAAATGTTTGTTTAGATCCTTTCTTCTTTTTCCTTTTACTTATAGTACTAGTATGCGATTTATATTACTATTTTCTGCAAATCATTATTTTTCGTTATGGTTTTGGTTCCCATATAGGTTGAGAAAACCACAATCTAAAGCGGCTATGGAGGCAGCTGAGGTCATAAAGAGATCGGAAAAATCGGATCCAAGCAATCCGGAACATCATTTGATAGAGCGAATCCGTCTGGAAACTATGAGTCTCAGGTGAGAATTTTACAAGAAGTAAAAGTTTGAGAAAAAGTTCAAGAAAGTTTGAGAAAGTTTGCAAGAGCTATTATCGTCTCAGGTGAGAATTTGATAGCAAAAGGAAAAAAAAGAGCAATTGTATATAAACTATGAGTTTCGGATGCAAATTTGATGAAAAAAGGAAAGGAAAAGCGAGAGGAATCTGGAACATCATTTGATAGAGGAATTTGTTTGGAAACTGAGTCTCAGATGAGAGTTTGACAAAAAAAAGAAACAGGCAACGTAAATAGTGTGGAAATCCCTCTCCCAGAAAAATAGATTTGTCAATTCTTTTTTGTCCCTTTCTTTCAAATTGATTTTAACCAAGAGTTAGATTTGTCAAATTCTTTTTTGTCCCTTTTTCCAAATTGATTTCAGCCAGGAGTTAAAAGTCCCATACTAACCTCATTTAAGACCTGCTTTTGGGTTTTCATGTCAACAGCCATTAGAAATCTATGCATTAGAAATCTATGTTATGGAGTTTTGGCCTCAGTCATTTGTGTGTTATGATCTTTAGAATCTCGTTGTTTATTATTCTTTGCAGACCCAAAAATTTGTTTGGAAAAGTAACGATTCAGGAACCAACTTTTGATCGCATCATTGTGGTTTATCGGTAAGTGGACGTTCCTCAGCCTTCATCCTAATTAGTGTGGATAAAGTAATAGTATGAATGAGAAATAAATTATTCACTCCTTTTCTTGCACAAAAACAAATGGTTTATCCACACCGGAAATTCAGATTTCTTTTCTCCATTTAGTAATACCTTTTTCCGGATAAGTTCGTGCTCATGGCATTGGACATAAGCATAATACACAAGTTTCAGTAAGGGGGAGAAGAAGTGAGACTATCGTTTGCAAATATAGAATGATGAAATTTATTTTTTTAAGAGCTACTAATTGATCTATTTCTGGATCCATGATTCAAATCTTATTTCGCAAGTCAACACACAGCAAAAGATGCAAGTTAGAGAAGCCACTTATCATTTAGAAGTGTTCCTCGTTTATAATTTTTTTCGCTTTATTTTATTCAGAAAATCAACACCTCCCGGCTTCTCTTCTGATCTTGGAAACCGGAACATTGCCATCATGCATTTCCATGATATTGCTATGGCGGATATGGATGTAGTACTGGTAAACTCTTGTTCCTCTCGCATTCCCCCCCCCTTTTTTTTTGTGACTTGTACAACACTATACTTTTCTTCCTCTTGCTTTCCCCCTTTTTTGTTTTTTGTTGCGTTGTGACTTAATTTTTACGCAACTGTGTCCCTTAGAATTCAGTTTGAATGTATCATTGGCCACTGCAGAAAATGCCTATGACCTAGTTAAGTACTCGCATAGAAACGACGCTAATCCGTCTGTAATTCAAATAATGTATGTTATCGGGTTTGAGAGTTTCTATTATTTTTTTTAATATTGAATCTAAGTTTTTTAGGCTAAATGAGATTAAATGTCCTTAAGAATGTCTTAGATAAAAAAACTGAGGATCATACAATTTCTTTAAATGCAGTGATGAAACGATTAATCATGTACATTTTATCTTAATTCGATTGTTTGTGAAAAAGAGTGAAATCATCTTTTTTCCATTAACGTTATTTTCTGTTTATTTTCTGTGGATACTTGTTACAGCCAGAGAAGAAGACTCCCAGTTTGGCGCCTCAGGATTGGCTCCGATTTCTCATCACAGCTGTTGGTGGATTTGTAAGTTTCTTTATCGTCACTTTTTACATTGACTCACATTTCTTTTGGTTTCAGATGGTTGGTTTATATCGGAGATGCATTCAGATCTACGCTACGCATATAACATGCATGTGCTTTCCGTGAAGATGTAAAGATGTTATTAAAGATTTTCAATGCATTTTTTTGAGATTTTTGCTGGACAATGCCCCTTATGACTTTGACTTGTATTATTCCGTTTCACTGAGCAGCGGATGTTTTTCTGATGATTACGATGTATTAACGTACATAGTTAAAATTTGCGTTTCTGAGTGGTCTTGGAAGATAGTAAAAATTACATTTCTGAGTGTTCTATTGGTTCTTTCAAGGATTGTAGTGATTTTGTTATAGTTAAACTTCACATTCATCCTCTGTTTCACATTTTTTGTTTTTTTTGTTTGTGCAGTACGCTCTGTTTGCATCACTGAAATCCGAAATAAATTTGGTGATTGTGGGTACTTTTGCTGCTGCTTTTGCGGGGTACTTTTCCCGAGTTTACTTTGCGTAAGTCATTTATCCTCTTCATCGTTCTTCCTGTTAAATCGTTCGTCCAAAAGCCCTTTTCTTAAAAACCTTGTGCTACCCCACGGAGCCTCTTTTTCTAAAATCTTTCTCCTAGTGAGCATTTCATCTTGGACTCTAAAGAGTTTGAAGGAAAGAGAAGAATAGGAAATATGGGACAAAGGAGAGTGTGAGACGCATCTATACTTGTGAACTGTATCTATACCTTTTTATTTCTGGGGTTGAAGGAGAAAAATCTTTCTATTTAACTGTTAGCAATTACCAAATTTCTTTTGAACTCGAAATTAGATTTTGGATAAGAGATTTTTGAGAGGAGGAAATGTGGTGAAGAGGAAGAAAAGTTGTGCGTGTACTGTCTGTAGCTGTTCGAAGAGAATGACAAGATGAAGTCTTCTTTTATTTATTAATTCTATCCTATTCTACTCTTCTCCTTAACTCTCTACTCTCATCTCCTCTCCTCTCCCCACACTACTCTATTCAGTTCCTATCTCATGGCTTTCTCGTTGTGATGTGACAGGTGGCAAGCCTCTATGGCAAAGTACAACAATCTACTCACACAAAGCATGTATAGCAAACACCTTGATAGTGGTCGTGGGACTATTCTTCATCTTTGCGATGACGTCATCCAACAAGAGGTAAGAGTTTTTGCACCTCGCATCTTGTGGAGAGAGGGAGAGAGAGAGAGAGAGAGAGAGAGAGAGAGAGAGAGAGAGAGAGAGAGAGAAAAAGAGTCGGTATACTGTATCTTACAGCGGTGAGATTGTTCCTGTGTGGCTTCCCATTAGCAGTAAAAGAGTTTTTGGGCGGCTTTTTAAAGCTGGTGTATCTTTTTTTTTTTTTTTTTCAGTGTATGTACAGATGTTATGTTTTTGGATAGTTATTGTATTAGTATTATTGAACTACGATTACTTGACATAGGTAATGCATATGAATAATAACCTACAAAACTGTTACTCTAGTCAATAGTTTGTTTTTCTGGTTGGGTCTTGCTTTCGCAACCATATACAGGAAAAGTGTTCAACGGCGAAATGAGCTTTATGACAAAATAATCGAGAATCAAAAAAAAAATTGTAATTTTATTTCTTTTGACAAATGTAGTTTTGACAAGAGGAAAAAACAAATATCCGCTCTATGCATTGAGGTCTGAATGAAAAACTCTTCATTTATTGCAGGGGTGAGGTGTGGTATACATTTTAGAGATTTCCAATGTCTTAATATGAGCTTTTAGCGTATCCTTCAATATCTTTTAGTTTCAAAATAAAATTCCTTTAAACGATATGCAAATCATGTAGAAATATGATTTTACCCAGCATGGACTTTCTTCATCCCCCTCCCCCTTTCCCTCTCTCCTTCCCTCTCCTTCTCTCTCTCCTTCTCACTCTCCTTTTCTCTCGCACTTAAGAATTGGCATTTGTTACATAGCATGGGACTAGGATCTTAATGTGTTTAGAAGATGTTTTGTGTACAACGTTGAAGGGTTTTACTTTTATTTCGATTCGAATATTCAAATATCTAGTGCTCCTTTTAGATTTAAGGAACAGATGTAAAATGACCCAAACTGGAAAGTTATCTACTGCTCTGTTGTCATAAAAACATTGTTTGTGTGTAATATTTTAGTGAAGAGGGGTAACAACCTAGGATCAGTTTATCTGATGGGTCTGAATATTTCATGTTGTTGCATTGTGGAATTTACAGGTAAAGGAGGTTATTGTGGCATATTTTGTGCTCATGACTCAAGGCAAGGCGACAATAGAGGTATTTTAACCTGTTCATAAAAATTAGTCTGTGCTATACTTATTCTAGATGTCAGTGTTTTTCTGCGTATATATAAATTATAAAATCACATACAACAAGAGACTATACCGCCCTTTTCTGGGTACATGAGCTTTACTGAATATTTTTGCTTTCCATCAACATTGGTTTCACTAAAACTGGACGTTTTGTTTTTTTAGGAATATGAATCTTACGTTCATTTTTTGTTACAAATAAGATTGTAAGAAGGTTTATGAAAGGATAATTACACATCTGTTTCTGGAAAGGAATGAATGTCTGTCGAAAATATAAAAGGATAACTGATTTTACGAGAATGAAGTATTATGAAACGAAGATACTTGTCTCTGTTTGTTAAGGAAAAGGAACTTGGAAGGTAAATATAAGAAGAAAATAGATCGGACAAAATGAAGTATATGAAAAAAAAATACATTTGTTAAGATAAGCTCAAATAAGGACCTACCTAGAGAAGTCTTTATTATGAAATATGGATTTTGTTGGGGTTGTTATTGCAGGAACTTGACCATAGATGTGAAGAACTTATGCTCGAGGAGTTTAAAGAAGATCTTGATTTTGACGTCGATGATGCGATTGAGAAGCTGAGAAAGCTCAAAATTGTGACAAAGGTAAATAGAAGTTGTTATGAGAAAGGTTCTGGTTCTTTTTTAAAATGTCAAGCTCAAAAATGTGACTATTAGCATAAGAGGTAGTTGTGAAGGAATGTTTTGTTTTCTACTTAACATATTGAACGTCTGGAAGATAGAAGTGACAGGATTCTAAAAGATGTGCTAAAAGTGTATCATGGGTTTAGAGTTTTAAATGTTTTTGCAATGGTAAATATTGGTGACAAGAAAATCGTGAAATAAGTGGATTTAAAATCTCCATTATACATATTTATTTATCAATGTAAATGTCTATCCTCCATCGACTTCCCTTTTCGCATTTTATTCAGAGGCTTCCGAAATCAGAGTAGGTTTTATTATTTATATTATTTGTAATTCTTGGAGATGTTATAATTTACATTTTTTTATGTACTTTGGGACTTGCAGAGCGTTACTGGACAGTACACTCATCAATCTCTTAAAAACGCCAATGATATTATTGGAGTTACGACAGATGAAATTGTGGAGATGATAAACGAGTAAAATATGAGGGAGTGAGAGAGATTAAGTGGCAAGAGAGAGAGAAAGTGAGAGGGAGAGAGAGAGTAAGAATCTCCTGAGGCATCTGAGAAAAGGTAACAGTCCCATGAAGAAGAGGATACTTTTTTTTCATGTTTGAAGGATTTGGGTATATATGTGAGAAAATCTCCAAAAGATAGAAGGTAACACTTGAGATTTTTTGATTTCTTCAAACAGATGGATTTCTTTTCTTTTTTTTTTAAATAGTGAAGGCTATTTTTGCAGTAACGCTGTTGGTTAGGCTTGCCCCAGAGCCTTTTCGATATTTTGGAAAAATACTTTTACTTCGGTAAATCCTGAGATGGTTTTAGGAGTTGAGGTTTTGATTTGGAGCAATTTTGGTTTCCAAAAGCTAGATGGTTTTTGAAGTACGGGGTAGTTTTCTTAACAACCTTGTCCTTGTGTGGGGCTAGTGGTTAAGTCTTACAGGCGGTTAGAGTTTCTCAGGTTTGCTAATGTTTGTGATATACTTTCTGGCGATTTTAATATTTTTTTTACTATCATGGGATTTTATCGTTTGCAGTGTCACAGGTGAATTTGTATGTGGTGCTGTTTTAGTATTTGTTAATGATTGTTTTTTTCTCTTAAATGGATCAAGGAAGATTGCAACGAGAGTGTAGAAAAATAAGGAAGTAGAATAGTGTGTGATAACATGTATTTTTTATTCTTTTTTACACTTTCTCTTGTGGTACTGAGGAGATTATATAGATGTTATCACTTCAGTCAAGAGGAGTGGCAAAATAGGCCATAGCTATTTTAATTTCCATGACTACATTTGAAAAGCTAATTTAGCCGAATTTTTTATTAATGTGGTATCTATTTAAGAAAAAATGGAAAGAAGATTCTCTCGTCTTTGAGAACTTAAAATGTTTGGCAACCAAGTCAAGTCCTGAACAATCGTTATGCCTCAACTTTAAAATTTGATAAGATCTCTCACAATAATTTGGAATACAATATTTTTAGTGAATCATGCACAACCATCTCACTATCACTTGGTCAAATTCTGTTCGGTTCGATTTGATTTTAATGTAAGCTAAGTAGGATGATTTGGTTTTGGAACTGGCATTGAAATATGAAAATGAAATTAGACCGTAAGACATGACCGAATTGAACGGTCACACTGTTAAACTGTGCAAATTCCCTAAAAACATTAAAACTACATAAGATTTAAAATGATGTGTCATCAAGTTTAGCTACTAACACTACTTATTCACACACCAATAATTTACGCTTTCATTCTTGTAGCTCTGTGCTTTATGTACTTCATGATATGGTACATCAGGACATGCTTCAAACCAGGTTTAGCGATCAGGCTTAGAACGTTATGTAGATAAAAATATCCTTGACTTTATTAATAAAGCGCAATGGTAAACAATCAGAATACATGGGAATGTAAAAAAAAAGGGGGACGGCAAAACTAGAACTAAAAAATGGAAAGCGGACAAAAGCAAAAGAATGTAACGGGGTGAAATAAACTACCTCAAAGACAAAAAACAAAGAATAAAAGAAGCAACAAGCTCTAAAGCAATGACACAGTAGTGTGCTTATACCAACACTACCTAACCAAAGCTCACCTTGGCTAAAGATTCTAGGAAAAGCAACTCCTTAAATATCCCAGGCTCAAGGGAGTATTCTGAAAGAGTTTCGGAACATGAAGATGATCCATAACCGCCACAGCCGATTGAAGGAGGACGGTTGTACCACCGCAGAAAAACGTTGACGGTAAAAAGGACTGAAGTACAAAGGCTCCCAGGGGCCCGTCTCTCGAAAGAGCGGATACCACAAGCACGGAGAAACTCGTCCAAAGCAATTCCGAAACAACCAAATATCCCCTTTTCGCCCCAGACTGTACATCTGCGTCATAACAACGACCTTTTTTAATGTTCAGTTTTGAATTTTATGCCACTTGTACTCTACATACATGGCACACAAAAAAACTATACAATTAAGTACATACGGGTGACATCAATGTCGGTGAAATTTTGAATACCATCAGATACTCAAATTGATGCCATAAAAAACCATGTCATTATCATTAGACATTTAAGCAAAATACATACTAATCAAGTGTTTGATTAAAATTCCAAAAAATACCATAATGACAATAATAATAAATTAAATTCAAGGGAGATTACCCTCGTGATACTTATTTGTGGAATTCCAAAAAATAAAAACTAACGGAGGTGGTTATTTTAATGAGAATCATTTTCAGTAAGCAGTTTCCTTCAAAATGTTTTTTCGTTTAGCTTGCTTCCCGTTGCGTTCACTTTTTCAGGTTTTATATATGCCCTCAACTTTTTCTGTTCTCACGTACTCAGATGGTTTACCATCTTGCCTTCTTAATAGACTTCTCTTTTTCCCTTATGATATCCAAAATTTAAAAAATCTACACATTCTACATACATGAATTAGAGCCTTTAAGGTCCATGAGAGAGAGGGAGAGAGAAAGAAAGAGGGAGGGAAAGAGGGGGAGGGGGAGAGGGAGGGAGAGAAGAGTGACAGAGCGGAAGAGGGAGAGGGAGAGGAGAGGGAGAGGGAGAGGGAAAGGGAGAGGAGAGTGAGTGCGGAAGAGGGATAGGGAGAGGGACGGAGAGGGAGAGGAGAGGGGGGAGGGAGAGGGTGAGAGTGGGGAGAGAGGGAGAGAGAGGGAGAGAGGGAAAGAGGGGGAGAGAGAGGGAGAGAGAGGGGAGAGAAGGGAGGAGAGAGAGGGAAGTGAGAGGAGAGGAGGGGAAGGAGAGACAGAGAGAGAGACAGGGAGAGACAGGACAACAGAAGGCTTTACAAGGACGAGGTTTCACTTGTTTTTGAAAAAACTAGAAAAAGTAAAAATTCCACTCACATTTCAACATTTGCCGTTTAATCAACTTCTTTTATTAAATGGAAAGGAAAATTTCGAGGCAAACTAAATGTAGGCTCCCAAAGATTCGAGGGAAATTTTAAAACAGCTTTTCCAATAGCAAAACCAAGAGCTTGAGACACAGGAACTGCCACAGCGTTTCCGACTTGTATGTACCTGTAAGGAAGAGGGAGAGGGAGAGGGAGAGGGAGAAGGAGAGGGAGAGGGAAACGGAGAGGGTGAGGGAGAGGAGGGAGGGTGAGGGAGAAGAGAGAGGGGGAGGGGGAAGGAGAGGGAGAGGGCGAGGGAGAGGGAGAGGGAGAGAGAGAGGGAGAAAATGGAGGTCAGAGAGGACAAATTAGGGTAGGGAGAGGTAGGCAAAACTGGAGAGACTGGAGGTAAAAGAGGGAGAGAGAGAGGGAGAGGGAGAGGGAGCGGGAGAGGGAGAGGAA